>APFE031090547.1:0-10750 GCA_000404065.3 Pinus taeda | reverse complement strand
TCAATTGTTATCATTGGTATCACTAACCCAATTTGAATTGGTATACCCTTTAATGATGATCGAATTGGGCAATAAAGGAATTTCCCTATGGGTATGGATACTTTCAATGGACTTTGAAAGACTTGATCTTGTTGTTTTTCTTGAGAATCTAAAGTTATTGGAAGTGGAGGAGGAGTTAGAGGAGATTTATCTCATTCAAACTAATTGATGAACCTTAATGGAACCTATGCAACAAGTTGATATTCACTATTTCTTTTTAGTTCTTTGACCCGATTGAACAATGAGAAATTATACGACCTGTATTAAAATATGCCATGCATTACAAGGATACATGTTTATATTCTCAATTTTTGAGTCCAGGAAAAATATTTTCCAGTCAAATTAAATTCAACCAAGAACCTAAAACTAGGATCCATTTCCAAATGTATTCTAGCATAGATATCAATGCTTCTCCATTTAGTTTCATGTGAGACAAAATGGAACTTACCTAAAGTGGATCCAATGGCATGAAGGAGGGAAAACCCCATAGATGTAATGGCATATTTGGAATCCATACAAAAACATGAGCAAAGGATAAGTTTTTGATAATAAATCAAAGGAAGGAGACCAAGGCTTATACAACTGGTAGTACACTACCCTTAAACTTCAATCTCAACTCAGTAAATTGTATTTCATGCATGCATGAGTTAATTATGGGTGATTTATTTGTTAACTGGTTGAATATTGAAGTTGCACCCTACTGCTAGACCTCCTACTAGTTCCTCCAATGGTTGGAACTAGTTTAATTGACTTTAACTTAGTTTAATTGAATTAAATTATTATAACTCAAATTAAACTCAACCTAGGCTCCTAAAATTTAAGAACCACTCTACATGACTCAAGTTAGGCCCTTAACTCGAATTAATTGATCTAACTAAGTGAAACTAACTTAGTTAACTCGTACAATTTGTCTTGTGATGCAGAATTACAATTTTCTCCTAATTTAATTCAAGGGAAAATTAAATCAGAATTTACTTGTTGCCATTTTCAACCATTTTGCCCTTCTCCACATGCAATCCATATGAAAACTGACGAATCGAACTAGGCTATCGAGGACACCTGCGTAGGCCCCTACGCACATGTTGCACATCCCAAATCTCCCCATGATCAAGACGTCCTACCTGCTGCTATTGCTGGAAGTGATTCTATGATTAACTTGAATATTATCCCGACCCCTGACATCTTAATCAATCTCCTCCTCAGCCAAATCGAACCACCCTTTGAAGTTGACTATGCAACCTCTAGTGGAATAAGTTGACCTCTTGTTGCTGCCTCTTTGGAACTGGAAATATCCACTGGAATCATTGCCTTTTCTCCCTCTTTGTCTCTGCATCCCTCTTGGATCAAACTCTTCTTCCTTGATTAATCTCTATAGCTGGATAGCTTGATCTGCCAAGGAACTCGACCTCACAAGTGTATCTTCTCCATCCCCATCAAGTTGCTTTTATAATCTCTTGTTGGTGATCCAATGACCATGATTAGATCCCCATTAATGTCTAAGATAATCTCAAACTCAATCCGTGCGAGTTTCTAGAGCATTCTCACCTTTCTCCATTAATTTTTGTTAATTAATCGCTTTTCCTAAATTAGACTTAGGAAATATTTAATTATTGATTAATTAAATTGATTGAGCTATCTCTGGGTGTTTGCTCCTGAAACTTTTTCTGGGTTTTGGATATCTTTTGTTCCTTAGTCTCTCTAAAAAATATCAATACTAGAACACCTGTCTGATGCTATAAAAACTAACACTCCCTCTTATCAAGGAATGCGTTCTCTCCCATAACATATTCCCTCACGTTGTTGATGTCTAACATCTATGACACACTACCACTACCCACCAACTATTGTGCATAATATGATTCATTTGGTACTTTGCAGTTGAACCACCCTACATCTACGTTATTGTTGGCACTGCATTGTACCACCTGTATTGCTGCCAACACTACTCTGCATTACAACTGATCTCATGCTACGACTACTACAACTACTGCAACTTAGAACCAAAACTTTGAATCAACTGTCTCACTAGACTAGCTCTGCAACTGTCACTTGAGTCTCTAACTGCAACTAGCCTTTGTACTATCCACTGATTAACTGTCTACACTGCAACTTCTCTATGCCCCTCAACATTTGACTAAAACTTTGTATTTGTCCCTCAAGATCTAACTATGCCATCCTGAGCATTGATCCATCTACTATTGAATAATGTGGGCCCTTGTAGCAAAGGTAATGACCGATATTAGGAGTAAACTACAACTATTGTTGCTCCTTTATGGACCCTACCCAAATCTCTGCAACTTTGGCTTCTAGAGCCCAATGTCTCCCCACCTCTCTCCTGGAGGTATAACTTCATACAAAGTGAAATTGTCCTCCAATGTGCTAGACAAATTATCAATCTATATTGAGGTTGTTTACTACTCCTACTTATCCTTCTTATCCTTCTTCCTCTTCAGACACTCGGTATTTTAGTGACCAAACTCACCACATTTGAAGCACTTGATCTTTTACAGATCCTTGTTTTTATTTTCTCCTCCTTGTGAGCCTTGTCCCTGACTGAGACCTTTATTTTCCTTCCCCTTTGATACAAGGGAAACAATCTCCTCATCCCTCACACTCTTGGGTCCTTTGCTACTATTGTTGCTGATATTGCTCTCAACTAGAGCAAGCCTCATCTCTTCTTGTGTGAAATCATCTCATAATCAATCCCAACTAGGTAGATTATCTCGTCTAGTGATACCTTGGATGAAGGTAGTCAACTCTGGAGTGAAACCATTGAGAGTTGTATGCACTAGCTCACTCTCTTGAGGTGCTTCTCCAACTTCTGCAAGCTCATCTTAGACATTCTGAATTCTGGTGAGATAAGGAGTGACTCTTTCACCCTTATGCATCCTGGTGGTCCATAAATTCTCCTTTAAGAACATCTTCCAATCTCAAAAAGATTTTGGAAAAGCATATCAATTGCATCCCACATTTCTTTGGTCGTATTCTTGGTCACTAAGTGTGAGACTATATGATCTCGAAATCCATCGAGGATCAACTGCGTTGCTTAGCCATCCCTCTATTGTAATTATCTAGCTGCTTCATGTCTATAGGTATGACTAGAAATATCTTTGCATACATCTTCAAACCATGCTCTTCTAGTAGGAAAGATATTCTAGATTTCCATACACAATAATTTGAGGCTCCATCTAACCTTTCCTAACCTTGAAGTCTTTTTGAGTCCATTTATGCAAAATTCAAAACTGGGAAAATAAACAGGAATCTCCTCCTTTTCTTGCTTAGCAACACCATTGCTTGCTTGAACTGCTACTGGGCTATTCAAAATTTTCCTACATCTGGAACTGGAAATCAAAGCCTTCTCCTTAGCAATTCGAACTGTCTGGCTGGACCTCCATGCAAACTTAGAAATTTTTCTCAAAGACTCCATCTAAAGCTGCAAAATTTCTCTTCTCGCTTTTGAGCTCCCAATTTGTCTTCAACACTGCTTTGATACCATTGGAAAATTCCTTGAAATGCAACAATTGAAATTTATTCTTCTAAATGGTTAATTATACAATTTATTTGGTTATGAAAAAATAATAAATAAATCACACTAAAATTTCTTCACCATAAAATACTATAGGAAGTAAAAAAAAAGAACTAAAAAAAGAGCACACATAAAGTCAAATTGACACCATTTTTTTTTAGACAAATGTCCTTGGAAAAACCCAATTTGGGAATATCGATGCAACAAATGAGGGTTTTATTATTATTATGCTATAGTGATCTAGATGCAAAATTGGAAATCCTTAGCAAAATAATCTGGCCAAAGTTATCAAGGGGATTTTCCCCTTCTCCAAAAGCAATCCAAATGCAAATTGACAGCTCAAACTAGGCTATACAAGACCCCTGTGTAATCCACTGTGCAAATGTTGATTAACCTATAACTCGCACTACATGAAGCTGCCTCTAATCAAGACATCATGCCTGTTGCTACTGCTAGAAGTGATTCTCCAACCCTCTGGAAAATTATCTCGGTCTTCGACACCTTAATCAGCCTCCTCCTCAGTCAAATTGAACTCCCTTCTAAAGTTTCCTACGCAGCCTCCAGTGGAATAACTTGACCTGTTGTTGCTGCCTCTCTAGAACTGGAAATCTCCTCTGGAATCACTGTCTCCACTCCCTCTCTATCTCTGCATCCCTTTTGGCTTTAACTCTTCTTCTTTGATCGATATTTTCAGTTGGATAGATCAATTTGCCATGGGATTCAAGCTCACAAGTGTATCTTCTCAATTCCCATCAAGTTGTTCTTATAATATTTCATTGATGAACCAACACCCATGATTAGATCCCCATCAATGGCTAAGATTATCTCAAACTCAATCTGTATGAGGTTCTAGATCATTCTCATCTTTCTCAATTAAATGTTGTTAATTAATAACTTTTCCTAACTTATACTTAGGAAATATTTAATTATTTATTAATTAAATTAATTGAGTTGTCTCTGGGTGTTTTCTCTAAAAAAAAAAAATTGGCATCTAGAGATCTTGTGTTCCTTAGACTCTTTGACCAAAGTAGATACTAGAACACCTATTTTATGCTAAAAAAACTAACAAAGGGATCTTTACAAACCAAAATATAGGAGGAATGTGCAGAAGACTATTGAAGCATGATATTATTGAAAGAAACAACTCGAGGAGAGCCAGTGACTAGAGAAGAAGTTGACATATCACAGGGGGATATTTGATTAGGTACCATGTATGGGATTGGTAGCAAACATGATGTTGAGGGAGGGACATAGGTGGATAGGGATGAACCTTAGCCATTGTTTACCAAAGAGAGCTTGCCATCTGATGTTATTTTTCATCATAATATCTAGTTTCATATATTTCTAATTTCATGTTCGAAAATTATATTATAAAAGAAAAAGAAAATTTTGAGTAGGTTCATCTAAGTTCGTATATTATACTTGAAGTCAATGTTGAAAAGGTAAAGGATCCTACATGAAATTTATTTTGAATATGCAAAGGATCATAAGTCAAAAGTTAGTGTTGAAATCACAAGATTTTTAACTAAAACTTGAATATAAACATCATTGATTTGGTGTCCATGGAGGCCCACTCCTACTAAATTTTCATTAAATATAAAATCTAGATGATATAATACATATTGTTTGATTGGATCATATAATCGAGAAACTTTTGCTTATTTTTAGTATCCAACCATAGCAGAGGTATGATTCTTTGAGTCAAGCTTATTCCAATTTCCATTAGGTATATATGCCCATAGAATACTACCGAAGGTCCTTATATTTCCCATGAAAGGTTTCTTGCCACTCCATTTTCAATAAGGGTCACATCCCATACTCTTATAGTCAAAATATATTTAGAATATAGTTTGAATAGGTTGTTGATTATTCCAAAAAACTATCCAACACACCCTTTGCTTGAAATAAACATTTGCTGATCTTAATCGAACTTTGTTTTATCCATTCTATAACTCCATTCTATTGGGGAGTATATGGCATTGATATCTTCCATGAAAAACCATTTTAAGACAATTAACCTTCAAAAGCACCACTACCATATTCTCCCATATTATCAAGGCTTCAATATTTTATAGGTTTGCCACAATACCTTTTAGCTAGTGCCAAAAATTCTATGCATTTCTTAAACACCAAAATTTTATTATTTAATTAATATATCCATGTATATCTAAAGAAGTCATATACATGAAAAAAATTTCTTGACCTAGCAAACGATGGATTACTCATTAAACATGTGCCACTTTGTGCAATCTCCAATTGATCTGTCACCCTTTATGCTTTACCTTTTTCAAATCTTTCTCATTGATAGAATGCAATACTTACACACTCATTCATGAGGTGTAACCCTAGGTATACCTTGAATTGAATTTATTTGTGCCATCAATTTACTTTTGTGGTTCATATGTTGTAGTTTTTCGTGCTAAGCCCTATCTTTTGCATCAAGGTTAACAACCAATAAGGAAAATGGTATACTAGTAGATAATATTTAAACTCACAAGATTTGTAAAGTCTATCTTGAAAATCTAAAATTCCTTCAACAATGACTTACAACTTCTTTTTCTTTTTATGTCTTAGAAAACAAACTTATAAGGCTAGAAATTCCACCAACTTGCATGTTTGCATGAGTTATGGTGCCAACATGAGATTAACACTAAGTTAAGGTACAAAATACACAACAATGATCTCACCATTCTTAGAGTTGAATTTTCCACATTCTTTAATGACCAATACATAACCATTTGCAGCAAATTTATTACCTTCCTTGGATTTACTCAAGGACGTTAAAGGAGAAGAATCCTTAGTCATGTGATGGAAACAACCATAATCCATGATCCACTTGTGAGAAGTATATGCACACAATGCATGAAAAGAAATAACAAATAGGTTACACTTAGCAATACCTTTCCATTCTTGAGGTCAACATACATCTACAAGATCTTTAATCTTCTCTTCTAGGTCATTGACCCTTTTGTGGAAATCCCTTTGAAAATGCTTCGATTTTTGCAATAATGATAGGCTTCCTATTCTTCAATTTTCTAGATTTTGACCTATCATCACCATCTTGTGTTTTTGAACTTCATGAATCTTTCCTTGATTAGTCTTCAAAGAATTTTGGTTTCCATTTTGACTTGATTCTCTATAGCCTTATTTGTCCTCTCCCTTAGTATTATTGTTGATTATAATGCAACTTTCCTTACTCAAGAATATATTCTTGTTCTCTAATCACTAGAGTGAAATATTTATCAAGGGTGTAGCATTTACCATTATCTTTTCTTTGGTATCAAATTCCTCTGAATTGGGGTAGAAGACATCATATGGTGTCTTCATGTTTATTATGATTGTGTCTATCAATTGACCTTCCTTGTTCAAAAAATAATTCATGCATTATTCAAGTTTCAACTTGTTCCATAATCATGTGGCTAGCCATTTTTTAATTAATAATGGGGGATGACACGACATCCTCTTGAATTATGGTGGTGAAATCTAGAAGGTCAAATTCTAAGTGGCATAACTTTTCCATACTAACTCTAATTAACAAGATTCTTGCGCCCTTGGAAAGGTCTACGTGTGTAGAATAACATGAAAAGGTGCAATACTAAATAAAAAAAGTTTTACCCCCCAAAAACATTATTTGATGCTTCAAAACACTCCCAGAAGGTTTTAGACCCTGTTTTGCCAAAGTATAGGAATTTATAGGGTAAGTTCCTAAATAGAACACCAAAGGACACCACTCACAAGCAGATCACATATTAGTACACCAATATTCTTAATGTGGATAAAACTCCCAAAGAGGGAAACAGTCCACGACCTGAGCCAATGCGACCACTTCAAGCAATTTATTAATGTAAAAGAAAGAAAATTTACATAAGCTTCTCTCATGAATGATCACCTAAAAAATGACCTTCCATGCTCTTTAAATAGAGATCATGGACCAATCAGGCATTAAACCATGGATCAAGTGTCGATAATACCAAGGAGAGAATGAACCGTCAGATCACTTCATGTCTAGAACATATCGTGATCGTAGGATTGTAAGTTACAAAAATTACATACTATAGAAAAACACTTTACCTAACTATACACTAGACCAAGTTATACCTAATTATTTCCTATGTGTTGGAATATCCTAACATTACCTCTTAAGAACAACTTGGGATAGGATTGAGGGATGTACAAAGATGACACAAATGGAGAAGGAAGGAGGCATTAGAGCCTATCCCCCCTCGGTGACAACTTCCTAAAATCCAACCATAAATCAAAGTTTAGTAAACTTTGCCTCTGTGAGAGCCTTTGTAAATATGTATGCAATTTGATCATCAGTTGAACAATAGTTCACTTCAAGAACATGGTAATGAATGAGCTTTCTGATGAAGTGCATGTCTAGTTCAATGTGTTTGCTGCGCTGATGTTGGACTTGAGCTTTGCATAGTTGAATGACACTTTGATTATCACACCAAAGTGTAGTTGGATGCTGCTGCTGAAAACCAAACTCTGACAGGATTTGACGAAGCCACAGGGCTTCCTTATTAGCTTCAATGACACCATGATACTTTGATTCTGTTGAAGAAAGAGAAATGACACTTTATTTATTGCAAGCCCATTTAATGGGTCCAGAACCAAGAGTGAAGACATAACCTGCAGTAGACTTCCAATCATCATGGTCACCGGCCCAATCAGAATCAATGAAACCAACCAATAGAGGAGATGCTTCTGCGTTGTAATGAATCCCAAACTGAATTGTACCTCGAACATAATGAATTATTCTTTTAGCTTCTTTCCAATGACTTTCATGTGGGTTTTGCATAAGCTGAGAAACAAGGCCAACTATAAAGGAAATGTCAGGATGGGTATGGGTCAAATACAAAAGTTTTCCAACAAGATAACATTATAAGGTAGAATCCACTTCAAGGGAAGTACAAGTGACTGAAAGTTTGGCTCCAGACTGAAAGGGAGAAGGAGCTGGCTTATAGTCTTCCTTTTGAAAGTGGCACAGAAGATCATAGGCATACTTGGACTAGGAAAGGGAAATACCTTATTTGGATTGCAAGACTTGAAGACCAATAAAATAATGCAAGTGTCCTAAGTCTATCATTTCAAAATGATTTTTAAGGCTGGACTTCACATGGTTTATGAGGTTGGGATCACTACTAGTAAGGATAAGTTCATCAACATAAAGAACAAGAATGATAAGATACTTACCCACTTTCTTAGTGTAGACAGGATTGTCAGAATGACACCTAGATATGCCAATAACTAAAAGAAAGCTATCCATTTTGGCATACCAAGCCCGAGGAGCTTTCTTGAGACCATAAAGGGATTTCCTAAGCCAACATACATGGCTGGAGTCTATTTGTATAAATATAGGAGGTTGTTATATATAGATTTATTCATGTAAGTCCCCATGCAAGAAGGTGGATTTAACATCCATCTGATGGACTTCCCATTTGAAAGAGGTAGCAAGGGAAAGAACAAGGCGGATAAAGTTCATTTTGGAAATAGGGGAGAATGTTTCAGTATAGTCAATGCCTTCAATTGTGAAAAATCCTTAGCGACAAGATGAACTTTATGTTTATCAAATTTTCCATCTAGTCCAAACTTGGTTCTGTAAACCCATTTGCATCTAACAAGTTTTCGTCCCTTTGGAAGAGGAAAAAGGTGCCATGAATCATTTGCCAATAATGAACAATATTATTCATTAATAGTTGCATCCCAATTTGGATGGCCTGGAACTTCAACAAAGGTGCTAGGATCATAATTTTTTGAAGCTTGAGCCAGTAAAGAAGAGGCTTTATCGAACTAAGAATGTGTGTGACATTGATCTGTAGGATCACCTGCAAGGGCACCTGCTGCATCTCGACTAGCGCAAACCCATTTTGGAAGCTAATGAGATGAAGGAGGATCCCAAGAAGGTGGGGGAGGATTGTCATCCTCACTGTCATCATCTAAAGAAGGAATATTTTCAGAAGTAGAAAAGATAGAGAGAGGTGGCACATCTGCCAAACTAGGCTCGTAGGCCGATATATTTTCACCAAAATTTACATCTCTTCTAATGATAACATTTTTGGATTTAGGTTGAAGAAGTCTATATCCTTTGACATCTTCAGAATATCCAACAAAAATACATTTTTCACTCTTAGGTTCTAAGACTTTATGTTTCTTATCTGGAATATGGGCCCATGCTTCACTTCCAAAAACACGAAAGTGACTTACATCTGGTTTAATTGAGCTCCATGCTTCTTTTGGAGTGATATTCTTTAAAACCTTAGTAGGAGTGCGATTTACTATGTAATTTTCATAGTTAATTTCATCTGGCCAAAAATTAAGACTAAGTCCTTTAGATTGAGGCATACAATTAGCCATTTCCTTTAAGGTGCGATTCTTCCTTTCAGCTACACCATTTTGTTGTGGAGTATATGGAATAGTATGTTTCTATTGAATTCCATTCTCAGTGCAAAAGTTGATGAATTTGTTATTAACATATTCTCCACCATTATCAGATCTTAGCTTAAGAATTTGATGTCCAGATTGTTTCTCAACAAAGGCCTTAAAAGCCAAGAACATGTTAAAGACTTCACTCTTGAGTTTCAAGAAGTATACCCATGTGCATCTGGATAAATCATTAATGAAAGTTAAGAAATACTTGTAGCCAAAGAATGAAAGAACTGGAAGTGGACCACATAAATCAATATGCACAAGCTGTAAAGGGGCTGAGGCATGCCAAGAGGCACATTTTTCAAAACTATCCCAATGATGTTTCTCGAGTACACATCCGGAACAATCACTATGTCTGCAAGATACCATAGGAAGACCTATCACCATATTTTCTTTACATAGATTTTGAAGGGAGTGATAGTTTAAGTGACTAAATCACTCATGCCAAAGTTTGCTCACTTCATCATTATGAGCAACAAATATCGAGGGAAGAGTTGATGACCCAAGGTTGTTAAACTTATACAACCTTGTAGAATCATCAGCAATGTCAGTAGCTAAAATTTGTCTAGGATCTCTTAGGTCCTTAATTACAACATCATGATGTGAGAATTCAATTGTTTCCCCTTCACCTGAATGAGTTATCTGATATACAGATAGAATGTTGCAGGATAAGGTAGGAACACATAATACATCATTAAATTGACCATTGTCTAGATGAATAGTTCCAGTTCCTACAACACTAAGAGATCTATC
>APFE031090540.1:29363-48555 GCA_000404065.3 Pinus taeda | reverse complement strand
CATGCATCACTGATAACACATGAGCAGAGATTGAGTAGGAATCAGAACTCATCTCTAGAGCAAGCCTTCAAGACCCAGATGTCCTTTGGAAGAGGAAGAGGTCAAGGCAGAGAAAACAAGAGAGGAAGAGGCAGAAGCCAGAACAGAGGAGGAAGGAACAGTCCAGCGAATGCTCAAGGAAGAGGCAGCAATCCAAATCAGAACCAAAGCCAAGGCAGCAGCCAGCAAAGAGAACAACATCATGCTCAAGGACAAAGGTATGAAAAATCCAATGTCCAATGTTATTATTGTAAGAAATATGGGCATTATGCCAGTGAATGTAGGAAGACGCAGCATGATATGAGTAATAGACAAAATGCAAATGTTACTAGAGAGAACATCAGCCAAACTAATGTGTTGTTAGCTTGTAACATGGCTGAAACAAATAGTGAAGACATATGGTTTTTAGACTCAGGTTGCAGCAACCATATGACAGGAAATATAGCTCTCTTTTCTGCCCTAGATAAAAATATGAAATCAAAAGTCACACTAGGAACTGACAGCAAAGTTTCTGTTATGGGAAAATGGGAGGTAAAAATATTTACAAAGCAAGGAGAAAGGAAAACCATAGCAGATGTCTATTATGTCCCCGGAATGAGATGTAACCTCTTGAGTATTGAACAGCTTGTTCAAAAGGGTTATAATGTTTTCTTTGTGAATGATGTGTGTACCATCATGGATATAGCACCCAGCAAATGATGCATTGTTGAAGTGAAGATGACAAGGAACATGATGTTCCCTCTCAGGATCAGGGCAGATTTGAAAAACAAAAATGAAATTGCAGCAGTTACCCAAGAGGCCTTCCAAAGCGTGACAAAGGATGAAAATTGGTTGTGGCACTTGAGATTTGGACATCTCAATTTTGGAGGTCTAAACTTGTTAAGCAGAAAAGGAATGGTGAAAGGATTACCATTGATAGAGAAACCGGACAGCCTATGTGAAGGTTGCATTTTGGGGAAACAACATAGAGAAAGTTTTCCATCAGGTAAAAGCATAAGGGCAAAGGCACCCTTAGAGATCATCCACTCAGATTTATGTGGACCGATGCAAGCTGCATCATTAGCAGGCAGCCAATATTTTCTAACATTCATTGATGATTTCACAAGAAAGACTTGGGTCTACTTCCTTAAAAACAAAAGTGAAGTGTTTGAGAAATTCCGAAATTTCAAGGCACTTGTGGAAAACCAAAGCGGGCTGCACATTAAAGTTCTCAGAACTGATAGAGGATTTGAGTATATCTCCAAGGAATTCCTAAGATTTTGCAGAGAAAATGGAATTCATAAACAAATTATAGCAAGGTACACCCCACAGCAAAATGGAGTTGTTGAAAGGAAGAACAGGACCATCATGGATATGGCGAGAAGCATGTTGAAGGCAAAGCATTTGCCAAATGACTATTGGGCTGAAGCTGTAAATTGTGCAGCATATATTCTTAACAGGTGTCCTACAAAAGCAGTGATGAACAAGGTGCCAGAAGAAGCATGGAGTGGGAGAAAGCAAGGAGTTACCCACATGAGAGTTTTTGGATGTGTGGCCTATGCACACATTCCAGATCAGCTAAGGAGGAAGTTGGACAGCAAAGGGGAGAAATGTCTTTTCATTGGATACAGTGAGGAATCCAAAGCCTACAGGTTGTATATCCCATCCACTAAGAAGTTTTTTATCAGCAGAGATGTTCAATTCATTGAAGAGGAAGCTTGGGATGGAAGCATAGAGAAAACAGTTAATGTTAAAAACTGTGTCTCATGATGAAGATGATGAGGAGGTGGCTGAAATGCATCCCCAAACTGCAGCGCCAACACGAGGACAACAAAGCACACCATTGAGGATAAATGAGAGTGCTTCTCCAAGCACACCACAAGGAGGAAATTCAAGTGCATCTTCAAGCACTTGCACACCAAGTGAAAGAGGTAAGAAGTTCAGAAATTTAAGTGATATTTATGATGAAGGAATGAATTCCTTATTTGCCTTGTACTGTCATGTTGATGATCCTATTCATTTCGAAGATGCTATCAAAGATAAGAAATGGATAGAAGCTATGGATGAGGAAATGAATGCCATAGAGAGAAACAAAACATGGGATTTGGTTGATCTACCAAAAGGTAAAGAAGTCATTGGAGTGAAATGGGTTTACAAAACCAAGAGCAATGCTGAAGGCAAGATAGAAAGGCACAAGGCAAGGCTGGTTGTCAAAGGCTACAAGCAGCAGTATGGGAGAGATTATGAGGAGACTTTCGCACCGGTTGCAAGAATGGAAACCGTGAGAGCAGTGCTGTCCATAGCAGCACAAAACAAATGGAAAGTCTACCAAATGGACGTGAAGTCAGCATTCCTAAATGGAGTGTTAAGGGAAGAGGTTTATGTTGAACAGCCTCTAGGCTATGAGAAGAAAGGTGAAGAGCACAAAGTGTGCAAATTGAAGAAAGCTCTTTATGGGCTGAAGCAAGCGCCAAGAGCATGGTACAGCAGAATAGATTCATATCTATTGGATAATGAATTCGACAAGTGTGAAGGAGAACCCACCGTCTACATCAAAGAAAAAGATGGTAAAATTTTAATTGTTGTCTTATATGTTGATGATGTTATTTTCACAGGTAATGATGATCAGCTCATTAAGAATTTTAAATCAGTTATGAAAGAGGAATTTGAAATGACTGACATGGGTTTCTTGAGATACTTCTTAGGCATAGAAGTAGATCAAAATGAAAAAGGAATTTTTATCTCACAGGCAAGATATGTGGATCAAGTATTGAGCAGATTTAGCATGGAAGAATGTAAGGCAGCGAACACTCCCACAGTAATGGGATTAAAACTCAGCAAAGAGGACAGCAGCAAGGATTTTGATCCTAGTTTGTACAAGAGTATTGTAGGCAGCCTTATGTATTTAATAGCAACTAGGCTTGATATTATGTATGTTGTTAGTTTAATTTCCAGATTCATGGAGAGGCCAAAGGAGGCACATTGGCAAGCAGCAAAAAGGATTTTGAGGTATGTGAAAGGTACCAAAATGTTTGGAATTTTATATAATGACTTAGAACATTCAGATTTGGTTGGATACACAGATAGTGATTGGGCTGGAAGTGTTGATGATCGGAAGAGCACTTCCGGTTATGTTTTCCATATGGGTTTAGGAGCCATTTCATGGGCTTCTAAGAAGCAGTCCATTGTAGCATTGTCTACAGCAGAGGCTGAATATGTGGCAGCTACAGCAGCAGCATGTCAAGCAGTTTGGATGAGAATGATGTTGAGGAGCTTAGGCTAAGAGCAGGCAAAAGCAACAGTGATCTTTTGCGACAATAGCTCAGCTATTGCATTGTCGAAGAATTCAGTGTTTCATAAGAGAACGAAACACATTGATACAAGGTTTCACTACATCAGAGAATTAGTGAACAATGGAGAAATCGTCCTAGAAAATTGCAGGACACAAGAACAGGTCGCAGACATCTTGACAAAGCCGGATCAGAAAAGCTTTGAATTTTTGAGGAAGTGTCTGGGTATGACCGAATGCCCAGCAGTTGAAATTAAAGGGGAGTGTTAAAATTATAATTCCAACTGAGCGCGCGCGGGCCAGCAGTCAACGCTGACCGTCCAAACCCCGAAACCACTCAGCAGAAAACCACAAACCGCCTGAAAGGTTATCGCACCGCTTTTGGCTTAAGGAGGTTTCCGTACGATGGTGCTCCGATGCAGACATCTGGACAACCGTGACATCATCACCTGACACTTATCGGAAGGTAACTTTCGGTCAACTCACCTCTTCCGATATTGATTACACTCGTCCGTTTACCTCCAGCATTTACGTCCGTTGATTTACCAAAGTTGCACGGTGGTGTAAAGTACAGTGAGAAAAGTGTTCCGATATGCAACCTCCGCCGTTCGATTAAAGCTAAGTTTGTCCGCCGTCTGATCGTGAGGAAAGTACACGGGCCTGTTGACAATTAAATATAACCCATACCCTATGTTTATTATTATGACATGTTTCCGGTAATAATTTTAATGCTTTTCTACGGCGGGTTAATACAAAGTATGGGCATAAATTTAATGTAAGTTTTTTTATTATTATTACGAAATGTATTGTATACGCTTTGGCATGAGCGTTGACTCAAGGTAATTTTTGTATTACACACGGGGATTGCAATGTGAGTTATGTAATGGCACATGAAGAAAATTGAAACAGGGGGTCCGCAGCACCTGTAAAGAACAGAGATTAACTTTTGTATTGCAGGGGACGCACAGATGTGCATAAATGTTTTTGGTTTGTAATGTAAAAGAAAGTGCAGCAGCAGAGTAAAAATGTTGTCTTGGTAATGTAAGAAATGTAAAGATTGCACAGCAGTGCAGGAGGAGAAGTAAATGAAGAAAACTAGTGGATAGTTTTGTTCAAAACCATGTATTGTTTCACAGCAGTGAAAAGGTAAATCTGTAAAACTCCGTAATTTTGTTTTCACACAGCAGTGAATGTAAATGAAATATTTACACACAGTGGTGTAAAATTTCATAGGAGGCAGAGTAAGTTTTGTGAAAATGTTTTGGTGAATCCCTCTGAGTGAAAGAGGATGAATATGTCTCAGTATTTTGTTTAATGAATATAAATCATTTTATGGTGGTGGAATACTCTGTGCTCTGTAATTTTTTTTAAAAAAGACTTCTCTGTGCAAAAAGATCCTGGTGTAAAGAAAACAGAGCATTGCCTCTGTGTTTTTATTTTTGTGGTTTTGGTATTTTCCCCATTGCAAACAGAAAAATATCCAACAAAGCGAGGATTTTTATTCTCACACTCCGCCGAGGACATTGATTTAACTCAGTGGCAAGCTGTGTAACACGTAACAGTGTGTCCCCAAACGTATCTGTCACGCCCCCAATAACTTTTTTAGTTGATTGGGGAGTGCGGCACCACCTTTTGCCAGGTTCGGGCAAATGTGGACTACGCCTCCTTTACTTTCAACACCAATTTATCTTTAAACTTATAACATCAGCTCTATAAACTTGAACATTTCAATTTATAACTGATTTGTAAACAATTATCAACATCAATTATATTAAATCCGCATTTAATTATAATTCGGTTCTAACACTTAAAAACCACAGCAATAATCAACACCAAAACACATTAACGCAAGTGTATAATGGACGGAGCCAACTCCCAACCGAGCTGCGCTCCAAGAACTGTTTTATTACTTTGTCAAGTTCTGTTTACAATTGCGTGAGCCACTTCGGGCCTCACGACTTTCCCACGGATCCGCGGCCTGCACGATCTTAAGATCGTTTACAACAGTACCCACGCTACTTGCGTTTCTGTTTGACCCAACCGACCACCCGAAACAGTCTTTCTACTGACAATCTTCGCTGTTTACAATTTGCGTGAGTATGAGATGACACAAAATCTATTTTAAATAACCTTATCAAACTAATTGGAGGTTGTATAGAATTAATTTTGAACCATCTACTCAAATAAAATTTAAGGTTCCTCAGTTTTTATGTGGATAAACTTTTGAAAATCTAAGAATCGGTTTTAATTTAAGGATATAATCTTAATAGGAGGCATGTCCCTTATAATAAATACTTTTTGATTGAAAAAAGCTACAAAACAACCATTTTTCCTAGTGATTCCAAAAAATCTCATCAAATTTAAGTAATCATCTTAAATATAAGGGAGGATTTTGTAGTATACCTAAGGTATAATATTAGAAATATTATCATAATGTAGTAAATACCTATCATGTAATAATGGTTCTATAACTAATCAATATTACATATTAACGATTATATTACATGATAATTGTTATATGACTATTGTTACATAACACTTATTTACTACATTATGACCATAAATTTAATAACATATCTGAGGTATAATACATTTTTTAAAATAACAAAAGTAACTAATAGTCAAGGACATGTGCTTTTTTTTAAGAAGTCAAAGGTTCAACTCTAAAAAAAGGTTTTCCCATAAACAAGTATCTCATGCAATAATTTTAAATGAGCTGAAGTGTTAGGTATTTTTAAAATAATGAATAATATATGTATACATTTAAATATCAATGTATTTCATGGATTTGTTTGGAAATATAAAAAACAGATGATATATTCTCCATGATAAAATAATGTCAATACCATGGAGTAATAAACTTAAGTGTTCCATGTTTACATATTTAAAATAGTGATGATAAAACAGTTTTAATACCATGGATTTATAAAATCTCTTGAAGTGCAAATTTCTTTTATAGTAAAAAAAAAAAAAAAATCATTATTTAAATTGCATTTTTTTAATGTATAAATGGATTCAACCCCTTGAAAATCTCCTTGAGCACTTGGATTGTGTAGATTATGTAGACTATGTAAACTTACCAAAAATATATCAAAAATGAGCCAAAAAATTAAAAAAAAATATTTATAATCCATTTTTATTTTTTTATTAATATTTTTTTTAATACCACTAAAATTTTATATTAGATTACACGATTTTACACACCTACTTTTATTATTTTGATTATGAAATAATTGTTTTATTGCTTTCAAAATATACTTATTTCTTTCATATATATATTATATTGAAATATTTTTAACAAGTATAAGTGAGAGGGAAATATTTTTATATCCTTTAATTTGTAATGTAAACCACAATTTCGACAAGGAATTATAAATATTTTATGATGCATTTAATTTAAATTAACCAAAAAATGTATATTCATTTTTGTATTTAATTATAATAAACAATTTTTTTTGTAAATGCAAGTAAAAATTGTTTAAATTCATAATTTGATAGTGCTGAATTTATTTCCATTATAAAAATATGATTTAAACAGTGTCTCTATCAGATTTTTTGAATTTTTTAATCCAAAATCAAGCAACTTTTGACTGTCCAGACAATTTCTCTACTAAGACTCCATAAATATCAACCTCCAAACAAAAATGGAAAAGTGAAAAGTGGGCCAAAACATCAACCTATGTATGTTATGTGAATCTGCGATCGAGATAAGTTTTGCTCGTGGTCATAGAATTGTGGTTAGCAATAACATTAAGGAGAGGTCAATCGTATCAAGAATCCTTCCAGTTCATGTGACCGTAGTTTCTCATTCGTTTCTCATTGTTGATGTCGCCCTCTGGCACACTTTGTCATAAAATGTTGAGGTCAGCCACCCATGCGCAACATTATTAATGAAGTCTATACACAACACTCACAGAGAAATGCATAGGAAAGTCTTCATGTCAAAGTACTCTGTAGAGTTATGAGCATTGATGTTATTAAATCTTATTTTCTGGTTAGATTTTTCCCAATTACAAAGAAGGAAATGGAAATATTTAAATGAGAAAATTTCTTTTTCCAGAAAATAAGTGGTTATTTTTTATAAAATAAATTTGAATATTAATTTTCTAAATAGAAAAGGATTTACATTATGAATCTTTGAAATCAAAGAAAGAATATAGGTTTTTGAAAAAAGTATATGGTTTGGAGGGAAATGCACAGAACTGTATTTTTTGGTTAGATTTTTCGAAATAGAAGTATTTAAATCAGAAAATTTCAGTTTTTAAATACAAGAGATTGATTTTTCTATAAAATAAATTTGAATACTAATTTTCTAAATAAACAAGGATTTTATATTAATAAAATTTTGAAATCAAAGAAAGAATATAGGTTTTTCAAAAGAGTATATAGTTTGGAGGGAAATGCACAGAAAGAAATGGAAGTACCTAAATTAGAAAATTTCTTTAAGAATATAGGTTTTTGAAAAGAGTATATAGTTTGAAGAGAAGAGGTGAGTGTAAATTCTTTTTGAGTGGATTTGGTTCTGAAGGTTTTTTATTATATACAGTTATAAATTATATAAAATTCAAAATAAATTAGAAAGAAGATAGCTAAAACTATTTTTAAAATATATTATTTAAAAAAATGTTTAAGAAGTATATTATTGAATTTTTTTAGAATTGAAAATTTTTCATTGGAATTTTTTATGGTATCAAATTCGAATCCGAATCGAATTCGAATTCGAATTTGGTAACTATGCTTTAAAGGGGTGCTACACTCTGTAGACACCCCAAACTCGGTGGCAAACCTGACAGGCCTACAAAGGCTTGACCTGACTGGGTTCCACACTCTTAAGAGGCTCCTAGACTCGCTCGGTAACCTGACGAGCCTCCAACGTCTTTCCTTGAGCGTGTGCTCCACTTTGCAGATGCTCCCAGATTCACTCGGGAACCTGACAGACCTCCAAAGTCTTGCCTTGAATGACTGCTACTCTCTGCAGATGATCCTAGACTCCGTCAGGAATCTAACTGCCCTCCGATCTCTTGACCTATTCTATTTATCCACCTCAAAAACAATCATCGATGCACTAAGCTATGTACTAAATGATACATAGTAAATGTACTAAGCTTTGTATTAGAACATCTGTATGGTATAGTATACATATATCATCTTCCATGTGATTTATTCTACAGTTAGTGAACCGTTTAAAAATACATTTCACTTTCTAATTTATTAGCACAGGGAACATTAATATAACATTTGTCTACCATCTATGTATGTAACAATCTATCGCTAGATTTTAACCGAGTGGCCAATTCTTATAAACTTTACCGACTTTCAATGAACGAAATGAAAGATCCCATGGAACAGCTGATACAAAATCACCTCAATACATAAGTTGGCATTGTGGACTCAGTTTGTGAGTGTCTATAACATCTATAGACATCCTTCCACATTTATTTTCAAGGGTCACTTTCCTCACAAAATAAGGTGCACTCTTTGACTTCTGTTTTTGAATTGCAAGAGATTTAGGTGTTTCTTAATATAATGACGAGTAACATCTTTTTTAACAGATCTAAGAACAAATATCAGAGCAAGCACGCCCATGTTCTTAATGTCCCCTAAAATTAAGTCCAGGGAGTGAACATGGTTCTCTCTAGAGAAGGAGTAAATGAAATATTTTGGGGCTATTTGTATTTCCACAAGGCTCAAAAGGCTCGTAACAGAGAGGAATTCCATCGGTAAACGTGTCATAAGATAACTCACTACTAGCATCTTTACTTTCATGTCTTGTATGTACGGAGTACCTAGCAATAAAAGGCCTTCACTTGTATGACTGCTTGAGGACTAACAAGTCGACAGCTGCATGGGATTTACAGGTCTGTGTGCCATTTCTAGACCAGAAATTCGTCAATGTTGCCATTGACATTGATACTGATCGGAAGATGGTAAGAATCTTCATTAGGTGGCAGTGTTTACACCGGTATAAATTTATCTTAAATAGATACCTAATATGGATTTAACATGAGTCAGAGAGGGACCTAGTTTTTTCAATTGTAAATTTTGTTCAACTTTATGATAAACAGACAAGATTACACATCATACTAGGTTGTAAAATGAATCTCTAGACTTAATCATTTGGTTTCACATCATACTAGACTGTAAAATAAATCTCTCCACTCAATCATTTAGTTTCAATGTATTATAATCTTTCACTAATAAAACTGACTGACATTGGGCACATTGAGAAGTGGGTCTTGCAGAAGGCATTCTATGAACAAAATATTTATCTTCCCAAGGTTCCATTTTCATCATACGATCATATTTCGTTGTCTTAAAACTCTCGTTCCCTATCTGTGTTTTATCCCTTAGAATTTCCAGGTCGTGTGAAGAATTTGAATTTTAACACCACTAGGTCAATTTGTTGTGGTATTGCAGCACATTCTATAAGACAAATGGAGCAATTCAACGATGGGGTTGGCTACAATTGGACTAATGGCTTAGAATCACAAGTGGCAGAGCATGTTAATCACTTGCCTTGGTCATTCTTTGGTTTTGGCCTAATATCATCCTCGACTGAGCGAAATGTAGGCGCCGATAAAGTCCCCGGGCATGGTAACGTCGATATATCTGACCATATGCGAATATAAGACGTCAGTGTAGCCTCCCACGAAGTGGTGATCAAATGTTAAGTTGTTAAAAACAGAGACCAAAGGTCGCTAGCCGACATGGGCGAGTTCCAGTCTCATTTGTATAGACTTGTGTATGTAACCATCTAAATCTATGGGTTTCATTGGTATCGACTGGTGTAGATAACGGTATTATTTCTATGCATGAATGCCTAGGAAAGAGAAAATGTTTATCATGGGCAAGGGCTTGTCATGTTGTATTTAAAATGATAATGATAGAAATTATAAAAATAAATAGAAATTCTCAAAAATAAATAAGCTTTAATTATTGATTTACAAACCTTTTTTATTATCTAATTACTTATTTGATTAAATATCAGTCTAGTTTTGTTTGAGATTCCATTAAGAGTTTAAGAGTAGTTTTGTTTGGGATTCCATAAGAGTTTAAGAGCTTTTTCTAATGGAGGAAACCAATTTTGTTTATAGTGTGTGAGTTTCAATGTTGTGTTTTATGTATATGTAAGTAAAAATGAACACTTCGAGCTATGATTTATTCTCTTTTATTTGCATGGCCAGATTTTAAGAGTAATATATTGAATTTGGTTATCCTCATTTATCTATTTAGTCATGAGCATGAATCATCATAGATTTGTAATCTATTGAACCTTTATGCACTTATCAACTTAATTAATGACCTAAGAGATATAAGCTAAACACAATTATTATATTTCATACCCAAACATGCTTTAAATTTATAGTAGTGCGTCTTACTTAGAAATAGAAGTCCTTCCAAAATTCTTTTATGATATTTTGCTTTTAGGTAATCCCTTATCAACCTGAAATACTTATAGTTCTTGAGTATTCTCACTTTTTAGAATCATATTTTGAACTTTGACATATAACATCATCCTAAGGAAATCCATGAAATGATGGGGTGTGGATTCTATTTTGAAACAAAAGTGCATTATAAGATAGCCACATGTCTCAAAATACAAGTATTGGAATAGCTCTAAACTCATTTAGTTGCTCCCTTTAGAACTAGATACATAAGTAATATTATATATTGTCCCTAGACTAAACATTTCCATAACCATAAGTCTTTTTAATATCCCACCATACCTAGCAAGTAAAGGACATAATATAGCAAGATGTAGGATGCTTTCTTCAACAATTTTACATAAAATTAAATAACTAGGTCCATGTACCTATCCCTTATGAAGTAGTTCCCAAGTGAATAGTCCATTACTCAAAGGAAGCCAAATGTGTATGATAGATATTTGGGAGTCCTTATCTTTGAGAGTTTATACCATCATGACTTTGAGTCTTTCCTTTCCCCACAATGCAAAACAATATTACCAAAACTAGTTGTACAATCCCCCAACCTTGTTTATTAACTAGCCCAAAAAATGCATTGTGTACTTGACATGAATATGGCCCTTTTTCGACTCCAAATATGAATTCCATCAAATTGAAAAATTTCCTTAATCGCCTAATGTTCTATCGAACAACCATTTTTAATGCCATATATATTTAGGATCCCGATCAACTATTTGATTTAAGGTAAATTGATCTTGAATGTAAAAGTTGAATTGTCTCTTTGGAAGAAAGTTACCATTCTCATAGCCTAATATGACATCAACTCCAATAAGATTAAACCTTCTGTTACTAGCCTTCCAGGGTAGAAACTGGCAAATAATGGGAAAGGCTAAAACTATGGATTTCTAATTATTAGAGACGTTTTTAACATTCTTTCTATCACTTATAATCCATTCAGGAGCAATATTAGAATCATGTATTTCTACACAATTAATTTTTTCCATAGAATTTCTATTGTGACATAATTCTAAAGGATTTTGCTACGTAGAGAATTTCCAAATAGAGGAATATGTTAGGACCCCAACGCCCTTCACTCTTTGGTGGAACTGAGGTATATCATTGTAAACGATCATAACCTCCCCACTCTAAGTTCCTGTTCTAGGGGAATTTGAAATATTTTTTCCTTAATTTCTCAAGAATCCCCTTGGGAATGTGCACTAAAGAGTGCCGATATTCTTGAATTTCTTCCGATATAGCCTTAAGTAGAGTCAATCTCCCTCCCTAAGACAACCACTTGTTACACCATAAGTGTATTTTTCTCTCATTTTTTCCAATAATCTAATGCCAACTATGTTTATCACCATTTGGTTTCAGACTGAAGCTAAAGTATTTGAGAAAAGCATCTAAATCAAATTTATTTATGGAAACAATTGCCTGAAAAAATCTTGTACATCTTCAGTTATATTATTAAAACTAATTATAGATGTGTGCACATTAATTTTCATTCCCATGGCCTTCCATTACAAATGAAAAATCTATTGTAACATTTTCCCTTATACTAGAGAACCATTAGTGAAAAGTAATACATCATTGATAAACAAATGATGAGTAAAATGTTATTCCCCTCTTATTCTAATGCTTTTAATAACTCTCTTTCTTTTGGAAATCACCGAGATTGGGCCACCAAGCTTTTGGAATCCTTATGGGCTTATCAAACAAACTGGCACAACACTACTCACTATTCACTTTATCAACTCATCTTTGTTAAGGAACCTATATTTCTGATCGAGTTTGAAGTTAAGACTCTCAGAACTGCCAAGGAAATAAGACTAGATCTCACAGAAGCAAAAAATAAAAATAAAACTTATAATAACTCAATGAACTTGATTAAATTTTCCTTCTTACCTTACAATGCACTTCCATAGTCCAACAACCATGAGTTAAATGGCATGATCAGTTTATTAAAAGGAAAAATTTCATAAAGGGGATTGGGTGTTGTTATATGACTCCAGATTCCAAGACTTTCTAGGTAAACTCCAAACAATATGAATTGGCCCTTACAAAGTTACTAAAGTTCATAACAATGGAACAGTGTGCCTTACTACAATTGATAATTTTGGCATTTCTTTCCTTACTAATGGGCATCAAATTTTTTTGTATCACCAACCACTTACACAAGAATATTTTCTTCACAAAGTTGATAATGAC
The DNA here is from genome assembly GCA_000404065.3 of Pinus taeda. Classification (NCBI taxonomy): domain Eukaryota; kingdom Viridiplantae; phylum Streptophyta; class Pinopsida; order Pinales; family Pinaceae; genus Pinus; species Pinus taeda. Next base: position 35,616 of record APFE031090540.1, on the reverse strand, counting down.
ACAAATTTGTAGGTTGTAGTTGATCAATGAAATGTCCTCGCAGTCACAACCGAGTAATTTTTTTTTGAAATCTTCTTCATTTTGTACATAACGTAAATAATTTTATTTTATTTTTTGTGTTAGATATGGAAAAATGACAGATATTTTAATCGCAGTTGTTTCCTTAGTCACAATCATTGTTTCCTTAACCACTATTGTTATTTCCTTAACCACAATTGTTGTTTTCTTAGTCACAGTTGTCATTTCCTTAGTTGTAGTCATTGTTTCCTTAACCAAAGTTATTGTTTCCTTAGTCATAGTTGTTGTTTCCCTAACCATATGTGATGTTTCCTTAACTACAATTGTTGTTTACTTAGTCACAATTGTTGTTTCCTTAGTCACAATTGTTGTTTGTTTATTCACGGTTATTGTTTCCTTAACCACAATTATTGTTTCCTAAGATGCAACTATTATTTCCCTAACCTATTGATGTTTCTATTTGTTTAGGGTAACTAACATTTTTCATCCCTTCTTTGTTATGTTGGTTGGATAACTAACTTGTCTAATGTTTATCATTGGAGAATGGTTTATAAGAAATCATTATCAAACTTTTGAAATTTCCTTAATCTTTAATTCCCCTGGTATTGTAAGAAATCTATAAAAATTCTCATGATGCATTCCCCCCATCACCACTTAAGGAGCAGTTTTTCATCCCAATTTATAATGATTTCACGACCATAAACTTTGAGGACAAAATTAGCAAGCTAAAAAGTAATTATTATAATACTTTTTACACCATCTCTAACTCTTAAGGAGTTGACATGCCACCCCATTTACTAAGTGATCTCATTTGTTTAATAAAAATCTTAACAAGAAAACTCAAAATTTAACAAAGGATAGGAGGTATCATCACGAGTCAGCCTACCATGATCATAGGATCTTGTGGAGTGACATTACCACTTCTAGTCACCAAACGAGGGTAATGGTCTTTGGTCTCTGGGTCAAAGGATAAGAGGTCTCAGCACGAGTTAGCTTGTTCACCTCATTAGCTCTATTGAATGACAGTGTTCTTAACTGGTTACCACACCATAACAATGACCTTCTGTAAATGTTTTTAAAAAATAATATAAAAATAAGTTATGAATATTTCCTAGTAAATGAGACAATGGCATCTCAATGGGTTAAAAACGAAACCTTGTCGAGGTTATGGACACCTACTGGCAGCAGAGGACATGCCTGTGGTATTAAAGTAAATTTAAAAATTACAATTCATGTTGCCTATTTTGTCTCCTCAAAATTAATGAAGGAAATGTTGTTAGATTTATTATGGAAATTTATAAATCCCTCCTAGAAAGTGGTGATGATTGGTTTTCCATGACTAATTCTTTCTAATTCTACATAGCAAGGATACCAATTTTTCATAAATTCAACATTCTAACTAATTTATTTTATTTTTTTCTCTCTAATGATATACTTGATGCAACTATTGTTAACATCCATCTATTATTTGTAGAAATATCTGCATGCCTTTATTTTGCTTGAACCTTCCATGTATTATAATAATTAGAGTTATCATTACATCTCATGATTAATAAATATCTCAATGATTCTCTCACATGTCACAAATACCCTCCGCTTTCTATTTTTATTTTTAATGGCTACCCTATTACGCTTCATTAATATCACAATATCCTCTAATTGTGTCAAACCTACCAACCTATTAAAAACTAATTAACACAAACAACATTCAATTCAATTGGGGGGGCAAGATAACACTGATATATGATTTTTTATTCAAATTTTTAAAATATCATTTCATGTCATGATCACTGATTCTTTATTCTATGTGCAGAATTACTATTAGTATATATTTTTAATTTTGTTGTTTCAAGCTGCAAAATTGCGTCCTTTCGAAGAGTAAAAAAATGGGCGATCATTTGGTCTGATATGAAGCTACTCAATTATAGGCCTTGGAGCAGGTGCACAACATTTTGATCCAAGTTGGATGGATAGAATACTTTGAACGATTAAAGGGCTTTGATAACGAAGTAGCATTATAATTCATAAGGAGTGTCGACAATGGCATAGTAATGGTAAGAAACACAAACATACAAGTGAGTGAAGGTGCAATAGTGGCAGTAATAGGTCTTTCGACAAAGGGAGAAAAATGGAACGAGATACAAACTTTGCTCCAAAATGTAGCCCTCTTGTTTTTGAACACTAGTGAAGAATTGGTTGGGAAAGGAAAGGGGTATAAGCCCAATTCATTACCGAACTATTGAAAGAATTAGAAGGTATCGTCCAGTGATATATTACCTGTGACAAAAGGTATGATGTGGTGAGGGGATGTCATCTCAAAATAATGGAATCGCTAAGGCGAAAGGTAACTCTAAACCTTCCCTACTTTCTCAATTATTTGTTGCATAAGACCACTGCTAGGTTGAGAAGATCTAAAGACCAAGTTTGGGTTGTCAGTCACCACAGACTTATCAGATTATTAATCATAATAAGTCTCAATCAAGCTCAAGAGACTTGGGAAGGGTTCCTTCAAAACCCTAACGCTGGCCAAGACATTCCTTTAGGAAATGAAACTTTTATTGAAACATCCAGGAATGTTTCATTTAGTAATGAGCAGCTAGAAAAAGGCAATGAGGATAATCTGAATGAAATTTTAGTGACAGAAAATACTCCATGGGGAACTGAAAAAACTTTAAAACCTAAAACTTAGTAAAGCGAAGAAAAGAATGAAATATGTTCTAGCTTCACCAACCAAGAAAAGAAGAAGGTCAGCTAGGCTATTTAAGAAAGGTAAGAGTTCTTTGAATCCTCTTGAGTAGTTACCAGAAGAAAATTCGACCCAAGATTTCTCTAATGCAGAAGAGATGCACCAGGAAACCCTTGGAGAAAAATCAACTCAAGATTTACCAGCCTCGAAATAGACAAAACAAGAAATAGAAATAACTCAAGCATTAGAAGGAATAGAGTGTTTATTGGAAATTGTGAATTTAGGAGAAGAAATGACCAATTCATTGGAAGAACCTGTGGCTCATCCTAAAGACCATTTTGACAAGGGGACTTCACCTAATTCACCAGTTGCAACCTCTCCCATTAATTATTAAGCTGTTGTTACTTTGGAATTAGATGAAAACCCTAAATATATTCCTTTCGAAGAGTATTATGGATATTTTGTTGCTACTATATTGGAGTCCTCCTCTCTGGAAGATATGTCTCAATAATCCATCCTTGCAGATCTGGTTGGTGAAGGTCGAGATGGTGGTACTGATTTTTCAGTTGAATCCTAGGTTGATCTTCCAGACAAAGACTTACTAAAATCTACAACTGATGTAATGACAATGGAAGTTGATAATTCATTGACTGACCCTTTGACAGTCGAATCTCCTTAGGAGATTATTACTGAAAAATCTGAGATAATAGTTGATTTTTCTTCTCCTTTTTCTCCAACAACCTTGGCTAGAATTTTTTTTTAGAAGACTATAAGTACCATAGTTGTGAGAAATAAAGAAAAAATTAAATTTCATGAGGAGATTGATAAATTGAAAGACTGAAATAAGAAATTTTGAAGGAAGATACGCTATCTAATAAATTAGTTGCATGGTAGTAAGAAGTTTCATAAAGGTCATGTGAGGAAGCTTAGAAGAAAGAAGGAAACTCAAGAGATTGAAACCCAGAATGATCTCACACTTATCTCTAATGAAGCAAGTACCCAGGTAGACTTTGTTATTGTATTTACTAAAGTAGGAACTCAGGCTGATTCTAATATACAGAGGATTTATGTTCCTCCTAGTCTCGTTGAAGTAGAAACTCAAATAGATCCACCATATAACCTTATTGAAGCAAGTACCCAGGCAGACTTTGTTATTGTATTTACTAAAGTAGGAACTCAAACTGATTCTAAGATACAAAGGATTGATGTTCCTCCTAGTCTTGTTGAAGTAGAAACTCAAATAGATCCACCATATAACCTTATTGATATAGGAGTACAAATAGAGGATGTGCCTCTTCATACTCCCTTAATTGTAGAGGCATCCATTAAAGTCTTGCATAAAACTATGGAAAGATAACAAGAGGGTATTGCAAGATACCAGAAAGAAGCAGTGCCTCAGAAGGAACATCATGAATTTCTTCAACAATTCAGGGCATTGACAACAACTAAGGATGAGACTTGTGCACAACTGAGATCATCTGAGAAGAAAATAAAGAATTTAAAGGATTGTCTTAATAAGGCTTCATAGAAAACAAAGGAAATATGCTCCATTTATTCAAATGTCTTAGCATATATGTCCCCAACCCAGAATGATGCATTGTATTTACTTGAGAAACATTTGTTGCTCAAAGTTAAAGCTATAGAGTCTGGACAACTATATGAGTTTAAAAATCTATTGGATTTCATTATTACTTTCCATAAACATGATGAGTACACACATTATCTTTTGTGTGAATTATATATGCATAATTCCTTTCTGGAAGAACATGTGGAAGAAAATGTTGTTCCATTTATTAGGGACATTCACTTTGAGGCCTTCATATCGTTTGCTAGGAAGTAGGTTAAATGGAAAAAAGTGTATCACACCTTCCAGAGGAGAGAGCATGGTCTTGATCTTTGGGTCAGAGGGGAACCTAATAACCCTTTTCGCATACAAAATTGTCATGGTATATTCATAGAAAAACTTGTTGCTGCTTCTGCACTCGCACAAATTCATGATGATGTTTTACATTTAGGACTGGAATATTTGGAACATATCAAGGACGAGGCTCTTTGTGGAGCTAAAGTGAGATGGCAGGCATCATCTAATGAAATAAAAAATAGAGAACCCTTTGGCTACCATAATTTTCAATATTCCATGTCTAGAGTACAAGACTATGTTCACGTATTGGAAAGAGGAATCAATTAGATAGGGTACAGCTATAGATGTCCCATGATCTAGTGCCCTCAGTCTTTTTATAAATCTGACAATGATTTATCAAAGGTAGGTAAGTATGTGGCCTTTCAAGAACTCAGAAGTAGGAATGCCTTCAAACATAGAGGAGAGGAATCTTGTGAAGCTTACTCCATAATTGCCTTACATGTTAATCATTTATTTGCATGAGGTCATGCAAAAAGGTCATTTGGGGGGTGATGTTGGGCCTCATAATTGTTATAATTTCCTTAGCTTATTCCTTAGTTTTTATATTAATTTCTATGCCTTTCTTGTAATTCAAATATGATAACTTATGAAGTATGGATTCTAGAAGTGTTTTATACATATTTATTATTTCATTACCTTTGTGAATGAATCTGACCACTAAAGCATTATTTACTTATGATTGGATCCTTAATTTGGATAGGAATCTATTAATGAATTGGCACCCAATGTTGTTTCCTGGAATGATCATAGGAGATCAGATAGATTCAAGCTCTTGAACCTTGTTTAGAGTAAATCAGTTAAGCACAGGCTTCCCACTTGGTCATCCAAATATATTAAGACCTCTTATAACTTAAAATGAGCATCCTGGGAATCTTCAGATTCTCAGGATCACTCTTTATTAGAAACAGATTCATAATTCTTATATTTTACCGACATAGTATAAAAATTTGACATTGAGCCTCGAATGGGGTTGTTCGATTGTAATATTATTTTGATATAAGTGCATACTTGAGAAGGCATTGATTGTAATTAACTCTCTGTAAATGAATGGAAGTGTTTATTATTCAAATTTAATTTGTTGTGTTGATTTCTTCTATCAGGAAGTTCGATTCTCGTGATTTGGGCCCAATCCTAGAAGCAAAATTGTCTTTACGTGTACTGTTAAATTGGTGCTTGGTTCTCTTGTTTTAGTTATTTAATTTGTGTAATTTATTTTAGTTTATTGTTACTCGCTCATTAAATTACATGCTCTATTTTAAATAGGATTTATAGAGATTGTTACAAAGTAGAGTTTCTTTATTTAATTCATTAGAAGTATCATCATTTCCTACTGTTTCCTATAGAATATCATAGGATCTTTATCTTGCATACTCAATTTCTTTCGGTGATGTGATTTCATAGTGTTGTTTTTCCATTCTGTAGTTGTTGTTTCCTAAGTAACAACTTGATGCTTGATAGGTTTTCCATTGTTGTTTCCTTCATAAAGTATTTAGAAGTTGATGTTTTGAATGGTTTGCTTAAATTAGAAAATGCATTACAGATTGATTCCTTTAACATTGCAACTTTTCTTTTTAATAGGGTAGTAGTAACTAGTCATACCATCATTTCTTTTGCATAAATTGTGCCGA
>APFE031090540.1:0-12589 GCA_000404065.3 Pinus taeda | reverse complement strand
ACAGGGAGGTTCTGAGCGGGTGTACAAAGCCCAGTTATCCGAATTGGGTATTCAGATAGGCGTTTTTGCACGATTTTTCGCCAGGATTCAAGTGGTACTGTCTCTTTCTCAAGTTGGGCTTGTTGAAATGTGGCAACAAGAATATTCCAATTTAATTTGTCCTTGAATTAAATTGTGAATTAAACTCAAATTTATTCTTAACAGCTACTTGAAAATAATTAATTAAGTTATTTTGACTTAATTAGTTGGAGAAATTCAAGTTAGAAGTCTTTCTGAAGTCATGGAAGAGTTATCCCTTAAATTAAGGAGTTAAGCCTTAAATTAAGGAGATAAGATTGAGCTACATTTGAGTTGTAATTAGTTAACTCAGTTTACTAAGTTAAGTCCAGTTAAATTAGTTCCAAACTGTTTGAGGAATTAATAGAGAGTTAACAGTCAGTTGATGCATGCATGCACTCAACTAGTGTACTCCAGTTAACTAAAGATTCCCTCACCAAAAACTCATGCATGTCTATTCTGAGAAAGACCCAGTTGAGATTAAAGAAAAGGACAATGTACTATCAGTTGCCTGTGTTTTCTTATAAAGAAAACTCATGCATGCAGTCAAGGCATCATTCCTTGAGGATTGTGCAGTTCTGACAGTGTGTGAGATCAGACTGTTCCACTTGGTTGAAGGTGAATCATCCCAAAGGAACAGCGTAAGGATATAGTAGCTTGGAGGGTAGAGAGGAAGGCTGGAGAGAAGCCAAGATTTCCTCTGAGCATCTGTGAGGATTGTACTGAGAGTTGGCTAGCTGTGAGAGCTAAGGATTTGTATAATTCTTATGTATTTCCACCTTGTATGATAATACAGATAGTGGGGTTTTTTAGCTGAGGCTTTCCCCAAAGTATTTTCATGTGTATTGTGCATTGATTCTTCTACTTCTGGTTATATTGTTCAACTTGATCTTTAAGCTTCCGCAAATTGATAGTAGGAGTAGGTTATAGTATTCTGCTTTGATTTATATTACATTATCAGGTTAACCTACGGCAGATTTTCTACATGGTATCAGAGCTAGATTTGTAGCTAGTTTTGTAGAAATTTTCTACATGGTCGCAGAGCCAAGTTTATCAGAGCTGTGAATAGTATACTAAGAAGAGAATTCGAAGTTTGAAGTTCAGGGTTGCAGGTGAGAATTGAATTCTTATCATACTTCAAGGTTGGCCAATGGCATTCTATGGCTTGAGACTCGAGTATGCCTTGGAAGGTAGCTCGAATTACATAGCATGGAAAGATAGAATGGAGGTTGTATTAGAAGACAATGGTTGAAGGAAATAAATGATCATAAAATACAAAAGCCAGCTTCAACTAATGCACAAGATTTGGTTGAGTGGAAGAAGTTTGTTGTGAAGGCAAGATAGATCATCCTTAAGGGAGTTCAAGACCATATTGTCTTGAGTCTCCATGGAAAGGATACTCCATTTTCAATGTGGAAAATATTGAAGGACATCTACCAGAACAGTAGCGACCAGAGGAAATTAGTGCTCAAGGATAAGCTTGGAAGAATCAAGATGGAGAAGGGTGATACTATTTCCACATATCTGAACAAGCTCACCACCTGCAGAGATGAGCTTAGCAGTGTGGTAATAACTACTACCGATGATGATATGGTGAGCCTCGCTCTCCTTGGCCTTCCAAAGAGTTGGAATAGCTACCAGGACTCTGTGAATGGAAGGGAGAAACTGCCAAGTTGGGAACGACTGTGGTCGGGTCTCATGCAGGAGGAGATCAGGAGGCGCACACGAGATTGTTCTTCATCCAAGAATGATGATGAAGAAAATATGGCCTTAGCAAGTAAGGCAAGGAAAGGGAAGGGGAAGGCTTCCCATTCCAAATCGAATTCTTCTAATGGAGGGAAGAAGGGTGACAAGTCTAAAGTGAGATGCTTTCATTTTCATGAGATGGGACATTATGCGACTAATTTCCCATTGAAGAAGTCCAAGAAGGGATCCTTGGAAGGATCAAAAGGTGAGGCATTACCTCTCAGTTCGAAATGGACTTTACCCTCATCACATGCATGGTGTCATCGATGATGGGTTATGTCTGGTATCTTGACAGTGGAGCCTCATTGCACATGGCCGGTGATAAAAGTTTATTCAGTGCCTTGGAGGAGAAAGACTTCAAGATGCACATAGAGATGGGTGACGACGGAAGGTATAGTGTTTAAGGAGTGGGCACAATTGCTTTTCAGAGGGAGCATGGAGCTCCTATAACCTTGATAGATGTGAAGTATGTGCCTAGACTGAAGAAGAACTTGGTTTCGGTCGCGATGTTGGAGGAAAAAGGCTACGATGTTGTCTTCAGTAAAGGAAAGATGTTCCTAAGACACATAGCCATGGGTTAGACCAAGAGGATAGGGATTCTAGTGAAGAATGTCTATAAACTAGAGGTAGATGATTGTGCATCATTGAGTATGAAAGTAGAATTGGTACAAAGCCAAGACATTGGCGAGTTGTGGCACAAGCAGTTGGGCCATTTGCGTCATGGGGCTTTGAAGATAATGCAGCAGATATCTACATGACTTCCCAAAGGTAAACTTGAGCAAGTTGACACATGCAAAGGTTGTACCTTGGGAAAGTACACCAATTCTTCCTTTCAGGATCGAGACAGTCGAGCAGAGGCTATCTTAGAGCGAGTTCATACTGATATGTGTGGACCATTCTCGATGGCATCCACTACGATGCAAAATTATTATGCGATTTTAATTAATGATTATTCTCGTAAATGTTGGATTCATTTCATGCAGAAGAAGGATCAAACCTTCACAAAGTTTTGTGAGTTCAAAGCTTTGGTCGAGAAAGAGTCAAGGAAGAAGATCAAGGTCTTGAGAAGTGACAAAGGTGGAGAATATGTCTCTCAAGAGTTTAAGGACTTCTGTGCGGCAGAAGGAATTAAACGAGAGTTTACGTCACCTCATAACCCACAGCAGAATGGGGTGGATGAGAGGAAGAACTGAACTATTGTAGGGACAGTATGGGTGATGCTGCATGACCAAGGCCTACCACTTCACTTGTGGGTTGAGGCATGCAACACAGCGGTCTATTTACAGAATAAAATTCTACATCACATACTTGGGATGAAGACACCAGAGGAAGCTTTCTCCATTAAGAGACCAGATGTGGGTCACTTTAGGATCTTTGGCTCATCGGCATATTGCCATGTGACAAAGGATGCACAGAAGAAACTTGAGCCAACAACAGAATTTGGGATACGTGTGGGATACGTTGATGCACCTCACAACTATCGGGTGTACTTGCCTACCAGTCGAAGGACAGTGGTTTGCAAAGATCTCAAGTTTGATGAGCTGAAGGCCATGCGAGTTTCCCTTGAGAGGGAGCTCCAACTATAGGCTGTGGAGGAACTGTTGGTTCCTAAGGAGGAGGAGCCTCATACTAATGCAGAGCAGCTGCATGCATAGGTTCCAGGTGTGGAGACATCCACTCAAGAAGAGTCTTCCAAAGATGGATGGAAGTGCACAAGAGAAGCTGACAGATTATTGAAGGATGCGAGAGAGAATGTAGGAGAACCATCTTCTCAGCGTAGAAAGAGGAGGTCACCTGAGAGGTACACTGGACACATGGCCCTTGCTGGGGAATGTGTTGAGACTAAGCCATATTCCTTTGAGGAAGCAGTGCAGCAGCCAATTTGGGTTCATGCTATGGTGGAGGAGTATGACTCCATAGTTCGTAATAGTGTTTGGGACGTGGTTCTGAGATCGGAGAACAAGTCAGTTGTGAGTTCCCATTGGCTTTACAAGGTAAAGCAAGTTGCTGATGGTGGGAGGATCATGTTGTTGTATTATATTTTGATAGAGGAGAAAGATGCTGACATTTTGACAAAGGCATTGTCAAAGTGTAAATTCGAGTTCCATATAGATAGGATCAAGGTGGCAGATAATCCCTTTCTTGTTGAGAGGGAGTGTTGAAATGTGGCAACAAGAATATTCCAATTTAATTTTTCCTTGATATAAATTTTGAATTAAAATATATTGGACACCTAATCCTCTAAGGGTTGGTGTGGAAGCTGAACAGCCAAAAGGAGTCCAAGAGACCACTTGGAATATGAATCCAAGGGTCACACCATGTACTATAAATGTATATCATTTGTTAATAATAAGTGAACTCTCATGTTTATCATTCATATACTATTGCCTGCCATGTGTGTGTTTAACATGGTATCAGAGCGAGTGATCTCCTACCCTGCTCAACTGTGAGCCACTTGTTTACTGTGTCCTTTCTTACATGCTAGTCCTGTACCTCTGCCCATTTTCCCTCATATGCAAGGTCGCATGTCTTATATATATGCTTTGTAACTTCTCTACATTCATATAACTGTCACTTCTGCAATTCTGGATGTAAGGTACATTCTAGCAATCTGAAAATAGAGGCTTGGGTACTTTAAGAGCCTATCAACTCTATAGAACCTACCTGCCATTCCCTTGACCTCTAAAATCCGCAGGTCTCCATTTTTGCATGTCGTTTCTCTGTCCTTCGAAATCCGCAGGTCTCCTCCAAAATTCTCTCTCTGTAGCATCATAAAAATTCCTCACAATTAATTATCTTTCATTTTTCTCTGTGTAGCCATCATAAAAAAAACCCTTGCAAATTCGTCCTCCATTCCCATGTTATTTCCTCCAAGCTAGCAAACAAAGATCGTTTTCTACGTACTAGAACGTCTGAACTAGGCCCTCCTGTCTGCATTTTCTAGAACCTGCGACTCCTCTGTTGCTACTATTATTATTTGTTTAGCTCTACTCTCTACCAAAAGACATCCGATGACAGTTTTTTCTGATTAGTTGCAACTCCTATATTCCTATTGCACTAGTTTTGTGGAGTACCAACAATCCAACGCATACCTGTTTAAGCTATGATATCACAATAGTTTCTAATGCAAGACTCTGCTACCTCTTACCAAACCTCTCTGTCATTATGAAACCATGACATTTAGGGCTGAGACTAAACGATCCACCTGCCCTCACTCTTGTGACCTTTCTCATTATATGCCTCTGTCACAACATAAAAGAGAGCTCCATATTGAACATAACTGAGACATCCTTCCAATTCCATTTTTTCAATTTCATCATCGTTGTCGGATTCACTAAAAGGGACGCTGAAAAAAAAAAAGGAAAATCTCAAAAAGCCTGCCAATGCTTCACACCAAGGCCCTACGATGATATTAATGCATCGATTGCCTGAACAAGAGAAGCATTCAGGAAATTGGAACTATTGTGATTGAGGGGAAATGATTATTGAATAATTGTGTATCTGAGATATCTAATAAGACAACCAATGCATGAATCAATTGTTGTGCTAGGGCCTATGCTCAAGAGCACAAAATCTCGAGCATCTGAGAATGATACGTGCCACGGGTTCGGCACCTGGTTCATCGCATTCTCTGGCTATGTGAGTTGCGATGGAGATTCATCTTATGAATAATAAAGATAGAGAGAACAGTAGTCACAGCCGCAAAATGAGTCCATTGTTGCGAAAAGGTGACAAAGAAACTGATCGTTTTCATTATTAGAAGGTTTGAGTTTCTAATCCCCAATTTCTTTACCACCATTACTTTGATCATCTGTGCCATTTTGTCTTTGCATAAAATCAACGTGCAGGGACTCTGGATAATCTGAAGCAATCTCTTGTTCGGGCCTGCTAATTCCATCATCAGGTTCCATATTCCACCTACTCAATTCCGTTATATTTGAACAGGTCAGGAATAGATACAATCTCTTCCAAATCTACGCTTTGTGATTTTAGGGCACTCTTTTCCGAGCTCTAGAAAGACAAATAATCTTTCCAAACCCATTATGAGCCTAAGCAATCAAATTTTGGTAAGGTGGAATAAGAATCATTGGAAGAATTATTTCTTGGATCTTGCTCGACTTCTCAAATCCCATCTCCTCTGAGTAGTTCAGGCCCTTCGATTCCTGTATCTGGGTTACAATTCCTAAATGGAGCGTTGAGTCCATGTGTAACTCCTGGTCTCCATTGAAGTATGATGGTCTTTCTGTGTTGAATGATGCATTGAATGTATTACGTTGGAGCATATGCAATATTTAGTATGCTTGAGTAGTGATACATTTACATTGAAGAGTTGATTGCTTGTATTGGTATATCGGTGTCTCTGCTTTGAGGGACGATCAATTCTTATGTTGAACCATTTAGACATGTGCTTTGAAAATAAAACCATTTATATATACCATAAATCATTTTGAGGGTCCATTCATATATACATGATTCAGACTATTCATACATGAAGTTGAGAGTCGGTCCATACAATTAATCTATATGAAAGTCAGTCAATAGTATCTGCCACATATGCGTTGTTAGCTCTCCATAAATTCTGTGTGATATATGAGTATTGAGGGCAAATTGTTTTCTTTGAAGAAAGTGGCAAGATCAGAGAATATTGGTTCGTACCTTAGTCAAAGCATTTATATATATGAGCATTCAAGTCATGTCCATGACATGATGTTATAATTGTTGAAGTTTTGATAGCCATCATCTCTGCTTTGAAAGTGAATATGTTGGATGATTAATTGGAATGACAGAGTTCAATGTTCATAAGCATTAGGGGTTGTTTATATTCTTTAAAGTTCCGGTTATTTGGCATTGTGTGAGATATCCATGCAACATTATTATTAAATGGAGCATATTGATGATGCATTACAGTTATTGAATAGTCTAATATTTTCCACTGTTGATGGGATGGTTAAAGTCAGTAAGGAAACTCTTTTTAACATTCAGACTTGTCTACAATATGCACAAGAACAGATTGTTTTTTTATAGCTTGAATCTCAACTACAACAGGAAGAATTACAGCAGTGGAGTCATCATTCTAAACCTGTTTATGTTCAGAAGATTGAAACAGACTCCCATAAACAGCAAGACAAAAATGTTACAGTTCATTTAAATTTAGTACCTAATGAAGCAGCAGTTGTACATGCAGATGCAGAAGTGCAGTTTGCACTTTCCAAGCCCATCATTAGACCTTGGGAAGAGCTTGTCCACAACAAGCATAGAACAAGTCTTGGATATGATAAGGAGATTTCCTTTCATATTCCAGACTACTCAAAGCCCATCCAGTTTTAGAGTGTTGTATTCCTTCATGACATTTCACCTCCAGCTGTTCCAGATTCTACTCCTCTTCCACATTCACAACAACAAATTGTGAAATTGCCAACACTGTGATCGAGTTGGCCATCTGAAAGATCATTGTTTTTATCTTCATCCATGTAAGCACTATCATAAAACCAGTCATTCTTCAAACAGATGCTTCAGAAACAAACATCCTACAAGAACAAAGATTCATCTTGGATGGATCGCTTCTTGGCAATGGGCATCAACAGCCAAGAATATATTTCAGTCATATGTCCGAACTTGTTCTAGAGTATTGAACAATCTTGTAGGTTGAGTTTTTCTCCATCACCTCATCTTGTATCTAACAGGGGGGAAATGAATGGTCATCGACAAGCTTCAAAGCCACATCAAGCGAGCCTGAGCCACAACCTACCATACTAGATTCAGAGTTGTAAGCCAGAGACAAAGATGCCCCTGAGCATGCCTTCAGTCGGTGAATACTTCTTCAAAGTATTGGGACACTTCCTCTAGCAGAAGACTTCAGCTTCTTGTTGATTCAAAAAAGTTCGAGGAATTTCATAAAGAATTCAAGTTATGGTCATCCTTAAACAATCACAAGGTTAAAGACTTCCCTTTTCAGGTTGAAGTTTCTCCCTTTTATGCAAGGTGAGACCTCCTTTTCATAGTGAAGGGTTCCCTCTTCAAAACATCAGGAGCACTTCCTCTAGCATAAGACCTAAGCTTCATGCCAGACTTGGAAGAGTTCCGGGAACTACACTAAGCATTCCAGTGTTGGTGGTCATCCTTAAACCACCACCCTTTATACCAACATTTCAGAGAGCACATTCAACCTAGTGTTGCCATGCATTTTTTGCACGTTTTGTATTACAGCTCTCTTCTTGGACTCATACATAACCCTTTGAATTAAGGGGGGTAATGTTGGACACTTAATCCTCTAAGGGTTGGTGTGGAAGCTGAACAGCCAAAAGGAGTCCAAGAGACCACTTGGAATATGAATCCAAGGGTCACACCATGTACTAGAAATGTATATCATTTGTTAATAATTAGTGAAATCTCCTATTTATCATTCATATTCTGTTGCCTGCCATGTGTGTGTTTAACAAAATCGAATTTAGTCTTAACAGCTACTTGGAAATAGTTAATTAAGTTATTTTGACTCAATTAGTTGGAGAAATTCAAGTTAGAAGTCCTTCTGAATTCATGCAAGAGTTATCCCTTAAATTAAGGAGATAAGCCTTAAATTAAGGGGATAAGATTGAGTTATATTTGAGTTGTAATTAGTTAACTCAGTTTACTGAGTTAAGTCTAGTTAAATTAGTTCCAAATTGTTTGAGGAACTAATAGAGAGTTAACAGTCAGTTGATGCATGCATGCACTCAACTAGTGTACTCCAGTTAACTGAAGATTCCTCACCAGAAACTCATGCATGTCTATTCTAAGAAAGACCCAGTTGAGAATAAAGACAAGCACAGTGTACTATCAGTTGCATGTGTTTTCTTATAAAGAAAACTCATGCATGCAGTCAAGGCATCATTCCTTGAGGATTGCGCAATTCTGACAGTGTGTGAGATTAGAGTGTTCCACTTGGTTGAAGGTGAATCATCCAAGTGGAACAGGAAATGGAAATAGGAGCTTGGAGGGTAGAGAGGAAGGCTGGAGAGAAGCCAAGATTGCCTATGAGAATCTGTGAGGATTGTACTAAAAGTTGGCTAGCTATGATAGCTAAGGCTTTGTATAATTCTTATGTATTTCCACCTTGTATGATAATACAGATAGTGGGGTTTTTTAGCTGAGGTTTTCCCCAAAGTATTTTCATGTGTATTGTGCATTGATTTTTCTTATTCTGGTTATATTGTTTAGCTCAATCTTTAAGCTTCCGCAAATTGATAGTAGAAGTAGGTTATAGTATTCTGCTTTGATTTATATTGCATTATCGGGTTAACCTACAACAGATTTTCTACATGGTACTAGAGCTAGATTCGTAGCTGGATTTGTAGAAATTTTCTACAGGGCTCTCCATTCTTTGTCCATCTTCAAACCTGGAGTTATAAGGATTATAAATGAATGTTACTTGTACTTTTATCTCTTTTTATGCCACTTAATGAATGAAGGCCTCCCCACTATTGAGCAGGGCCTAGAGACGTAGTCCAAATTGGAAGAACTATGTTATCAAATATTTGTGTCATGGTTTCATGCTTATCTTATTATTCCCACATTATTTTATGTGTTTTTAAGTTCCATGGTTAATAACCTCTATTTCATGTAATTTTGATGCATTTATAAATAAAATATCTTGGATCAATTTTGGTATCAGAGCAAGTCTTTGTCGATGCGAATTGCATGAGTATAATCTAACCTAGAACAAGTTGTGAAAAGGAGAAGAAACGCTTAAGTCCTTTGATCCTAAAGTAGGACATGGACAATGAAGAAGAAACATGGAAAATGAAGAAGCTCATTGGGAAGAGGAACAGAATTTATGCAAGCTATTCTACAATATGGTAGAGAAAGTGGATAAGTTATTTTCAGAGTATGAGAAGGCACCTAGGCATGAGAAGCAAGATGTCGATGTCAATAGATCAGAAAATCATGAAGGTGGTGGAGAAGAGCCTCCTTCCTCTCCTTATTCAAGTGATAGTTCTCATCACTCTAATCGAGATTCCAAACATACATCTAACAAACCATTCTTCAAGCTAGATGTAAAGTTTGACTTGCTTATGTATGTTGGGGAATGTAATGCAGAAAAACTCAACAACTAGATTAGACAGATTGTGGTCTACTACCGGATCCAACAAATCAAGGAAGAAGAGGCAAAGATCCAGTTGGAATCCCTTTGACTGAGTGGTGTTGAAAATGCAACAAGATGATGGAGCTTAGTGAAAAGAAGTCACCTTCACTAAGTGGGCCCGCTGGCTATTTTTGGCGCAAAGTCTATTTTTAGACATATGGATCATTGTCTATGAGTTGCAGGATGCTATTTGTGGATGATTGATCATGTTGGTAAAAATAGATGGACCTCTATTTTTAGACATATGGGCGGAGTCTATTTTTAGACTGCCAGGCTAAAAATAAAACAGTGGAATATTATTAGCTCTTAATAATATTTGGACTATAAACATTATCTTATCCTCTTGCAACACTTCAGTTCGAGCTACGGATGTAGCATATGCAACTGCCAGAAGGAAATACGCTTTTCCTATGGGTTAGTTGAGCTATTGCATGATGGACTTCAGTTAGAACTCAAGTGTTGAGTTTGGTGGAGTTGATTGAGGAGTTGATGGAGTTGTGTTCAGTTTGACTTAGTTGAACTAGTTGTATTTAGTCTAACTAACAAATACACTAGTGATGATTGGTGTGAATTAATTATTAATTAATTCACTAATTATTACTCATAAATCAACTAAAGAATACATCAGTTAACTCAGTGCATGGACAGTTCAGTGGAGACAAGTGTTAGAGGTGGGTGAAAGGGTGAGTCTACTATCAGTTGTGACTATAGCTATGCATGAGATTTTCACAATCAATGGATTCAGATTGCCGATGAGGATTGTGCAGTACAAACCAAGGGAATTCGAATTTGGATCACACATTTGGTTCTATTCTCAACAGGTATTGCGCAGTGGAGGCAGGCAAACAGTGGAGGAGATTTGAACCTGTGACGTGATTCAGATCTGAGCTAGTTTGTGTGTAACAGGTGGAGATAGTACTGAGTACTTGTGAGGAGTATTGTACTATGTATTGTTACATGTTCTCTATCATATAATATACAAATAGTTGAGGGGTTTTCAGCTGGATGCTTTCCCGATTACGTACTGTGTTGATATGTGTGATTGATGTTTCAATGTGCGCATGCGATTGTTTCTTTAATTCTGCAAATTGATGATCAATGTAGAGGAGGGTATGTATTATGCATGATTCCGCAAATAGTGTATAATCAGGATAATCTCTGTGAATAAGTGTCATATTATTCAAAATTTCTACAATTGTGAGCCTAACCTCTTCACAAGGATGCTCCCAAAGTTTGGGTTGTATCAACTCAAGCATGGATGGCTTGAGAGCCCAATTGAGTTTCTTCCATTCTGGCTACCCCACCCCGGATAGACACATGTCTAATTCCTCCAACTTACGAAGGTATATGACTAAATTTTTCATTGCAATTCGGATCCAAGTGAAAATAGCATAGCCCCTATTCCCTGTCCTTCACTTCCCTTTGACACTTTTGTTGTAGAATGGCATAGACTCTTTTCGAGAAAGGTCTACTGCTTTGACCATTATTTTGGTCCAAAGAGATATTCGTGCATAAAAGACCATATATTTTCTCTAGTTCATCAATAAATTTTTAAGTGTTTTCTAATATCTCTTCAAGACCCATCTTCCCACATACCACATACCAAAAAAAGAGAAATATCAATTCTCTTTAACATCTAACCATCATAAATCCCAAAATTAAAGCCCCTTTCTTCTCTTTTTTAAAATAATAATATCAAACCCTTATTTACACACACACACACACACACACACACACACATATATATATATAGTTGTATCCATGTATCTCCCACATTCTTCATTATAACTAATCGTTGGTCTCCACAACACAACAACCTCGTCATCTCCACAATATGTATGGATCAATATTGGCAGTCCCCTTCTACAATTTGACCCAATGCTCAGATGTTATGGCCCTTAGTGCTGCTATGGATGGGATGATTCCATGCTTTCTCCAGAGACGTTAGTCTATTGGAAAATTGGGATCATCTAATTTTATTGTAAGTTAAAACAACCCCCAAATACCAGCGCAACACCACCAATTCAAATATTTTCTTACAAATCGACTGATCCATTCCAGATATGCAACGCACCCTCAAATATACTCCATTAAATATACTGGGGAAACTTGTGATCCCTAAAGCATTGTTGACAATGCTCGAGCCCATGTTGATTCGCTCTGCGCACCTTTTGGACATGGTATCTAGTGCCTTGACCACTATGTGTTGTTGTTAAGACCGACGCCCACTCTAATTTTTCTTGTTCACATGCTCTTTGACTTCCCAGATAGATATTTTTTTGAATAAATTACATGTAAACAATCAGTTAAATATTTGAGGCAAGGCAAAAATCTGATTACAGTGCTACTGGAGGTCGGACCCCAAATTATCCAGATTGCTTCAATATTCGGATCTGGAACTTCTTTAGAATTTGGTCATCCTATCAAATGCACAACTCAGCCTCTTAGCTTCACTACTAAAACAAAAATAATTTGGCTCTCTTCAAGATAGAGATTGATTTCCTCTTTGCAAATAAGTCTTGGCCTTTATACTCCTTGGAAAATCATACTCCACCATACAACTCGATGACATGGGAAATAGAGAATATGCTTCTGTTGGAAGTACTACACACCTACATGCAGACTCTTAGTTAGAGCATGGGACTACATGCAAGATTCCTTCTG
>APFE031090538.1:2974-18875 GCA_000404065.3 Pinus taeda | reverse complement strand
CTTGTATTCGTTCATTTCCATGCCGTTTGACCTACTAATCCCTTTTCTTTCCCTAGCACCCACTAACACTCAACACACATTGGCACACATAACTGCAATGAGTTTCACTAATTGTCAATCAAAAAACATTTCCAATGTCTAGCTAGTTACTTCTTCTTGTCTAAGATATTAGGGTTAAGTTTATTGTATAGTTGTCAATGTGAAAATATTATTACGTGTTTTTATTGCCTTAGTTGGAAGGTGGCTAAGACACAAGCATGACTATAAGGTTCCTTGATCTTAGATTGTAAGACCAACCAACAAATATATGACTACGTTCTTTGGGAAATTGTATTTCTCTAAAGGGATTCATGGTAGTGATTTTCCCATTGTGCTAGACCTGAGAACATTATTGTTATTTAGATGTAGAGAAGTGCTAATTTGATGCAGTAAATATCAAAGGTACAGTTCAACAACCTGATCGAGGCTTACCTCTAACACCAGGATTTGGATTGTTATCTTCATGGTGCAAACCCCACGATGTCGAAGTGTGACACCCTCCCTACAAAAAGACCCTTTCAGTAGTTACCTAGTGACTTCCTTGCCATTTATTTCCCTCTCACTCTTAGTTCCTCCTCCCTTACTCTCCTCTCATTGTTCTCTTTTTCTTCCTGTTCTCCTTATCTCAATTTATCTTCTCTTTCTACTTCTCACTCCATCCATCAAGTTAGTTAGGTCTTGGCTAACTAGACTTTCCATTTCTTTCCATTTGGCCTCTCATTTTCTCCCCATTTATCATTTTCCCTCTTCCTAGGTATGTTCTAGAATCAACAAGGTGTGATGGAGGAGAAAAATAAATTCATGTGTGCTAATAGGCTACAAAATATCTCCCCACCCTCATTGATTGCATCAAGGCCTGTTAATATTATGCATGTGGATGTCTGTGAGTCACTTCTTAGGTCTTGGGTCAAATTATTTTTGTTTTTTCAACTATATGAGTCATGTCATATGCTCTTTAAGCCCCACATTAATAGATTTCCTTATACTTGTATCATGCCCCTGTAATAGATACATATGTGTAGGTTATTATGGTATATGTTGAACTTTGGTTAGTACCCTCACCTTGAAGTATTGAGGTTCCATCTAACTGCCCGTAGTTAATACAAGGCTCATTGAGTTAGAAAAATGTGCCATCAATAATTATAAGTGGTTACCTTAAGGAAGGACCATTGGTTGAAGCCTAATCAATGGAGATTGGGTCGATAGTTAGAGTTTTGATTCAGTTAAACACTATTGACTATTATATTTGTTGGCATGGGGTAATTATGATCTTCCCATGTACACAACGATAATTGAGAAGTGTTTCCCATAAGCATGCAAGTGGAAATTCAACATGTACGTGAGGCTAACCACAAAATATTTATCATATTTATACCATGCAAGGGCATCGGAAAATATTTAGTGAATTTACTAATATCATGACCATTAGCATCATATCTACATATTTACCATAAGACGAGGGTGATTACCACCCCTTAAAAATTAGCCATAAGCCCTTCCTCCTTTGCTGCTCCATTCCTTTAAAGCTTTATAGGTTGAGGTAACCACTTCAACCCTTTGAACTTAAAGATAATCAAATATTTTCATTTTTTTACAACAATAAGTCCACTATGCACACTCCTCATCTTAGTGTTGGGAAGAGAGGGAGAATACTTGATTGATTTCAAACATGTAAATTAACAACTTTGCCTACTTATTGGTTGGACTCTCTAGTACTATTTAACACCACTAACGCACAACAAAAGTCCAAGATACCTATAAGATGTGCCCTACACCCAAGGGCATAGACCAGACATCCATCAAATGTACCTTCCACTTTAGGTGTCTCAAAATAGTAATATTGTAACCCAATATAGCCTATTTGTTAGATTTTTGTAACTTTCTCCTTAACTAACACTTTTTTTTAACTATTTAATCCACTTACCATATACTCTCTCTTGTTTGCACCCACCTAGTATGCCAAAACACTTATGTTTTTGATACAACAAAGTTAAGAGTTCACGTTTCTTTATTACACTTAAATGTTTTCAATACAACCAAGTTACGAGCACGTGTTTCCTTTTCAAATTCAAAAAGTATAACATGTCTATCTCTATAATCTAACAACAAAATCATTGCATAAAAAAGGTAAGCTTAAAATTAAATTAAAATTAGATTATTATTGTTATGATAAATACACCAAATATGGAAAAAATGTTTTCAAGCACAACCATAAAAAAAAGTGTTAGTTTGTCAAATACAACTACAAACTTATTAAACCATCCTAGGTCCATCTTAACCCAGATCTATCAAGCATCGAGAGGGATCTGATATCTCTATGTGCAAACTTCTTGTTTGGAACTTGATAGATCTAAGATGGATCTAGGTTGGTTATAGAATACTACATAATATCTATATTTGTATCTATGTGTCTCTTTCTTATTCCATCTCTCTATCTCACCCCCCAAACATGCACACTCTCTCTCCCTCCGTCTTTCTCTCTACCTCTCTATCTTCCATCTATCTCTCCTCTCTCCATTACTCCCTTGTCACTCCCTCTCTCTCTACCTTTGTCCGTCTACATCTTTCTACTTCCTTCCCTCTCTCTCTCCCTCAAACTTTATCTCTCTCTCCTCTCTCTTAGTCCTCCTTCTCCCTTTCTCTCTCACCTCCCTTTGTTTCCCCCATCACCATCTCTCTCTCTCTCTACCTTCCATATTTGTGCCTCCATATCTCTGTCTTTCCCTTCTCTCCCTATGTTTATCCACATCTATTATCTCTCTCTTCCCTCCTCCCTTCTCTCCATGTCTCTCTATCCATATATCCCTTGTCACTCCCTCTCTCTCTACACCTCTATCTCCCTATGCATTAATTATTTCCTCCCTCTATCTCCCCCTCCAACTCCATATCTCACACTCTGCCCCTATATTCTTCTCCCTCTCCCTCTCCAACCCGATATCACCCCCCCCCCCGCCCTCTTCTTCTCTCTCTCCCCTCTCTCTTCCTACCTCCTTCTCTCCATCTCCTCCCATCACTCTCTCTCTCTTTCTCTCTCTCTCTCTCTCTCTCTCTCCATCCTCCATGTTTATCACTATCTCCCTCCCCACTCTTCCCTTCACTTTGCTTGCTATAATCACTTAGATATTTAGTTAAGATAGATCTATGTTGGTTCTTACTAATATTTGTATTATATAAATTTCACATCTTTAAAAATAAAAGCATTCTCATCTTTAATTTTATTAAAACCTTAATTTAATTTATATGGGAATAATTTTAGGAA
Source organism: Pinus taeda (assembly GCA_000404065.3). NCBI lineage: Eukaryota > Viridiplantae > Streptophyta > Pinopsida > Pinales > Pinaceae > Pinus > Pinus taeda. Next base: position 15,577 of record APFE031090538.1, on the reverse strand, counting down.
TTGTGAGGATAGAGGGTTTATATATATCTCAGAACTAATTACAACCCTTTCCCTATTATGCTCAAATAATTTTTTTTATAAAATTAAATTAAATTAAATTTTTTTATTGTGAAATAAGTTATGTTTTTTGGGATGGGCTTTCCAAGGAGGCCACACTACTTCCCCAAGGATAGTGGATGATACAGGAACAAAAGGGTAAAATTGAGTACCAATACTATCATAGGCCATATATTGATCAGACATATCACACCGCAGAGAGCCCCTAATTTTGTGTTTTTTTATCATGCACTGACTATACATATGTATATACTTTCAATATTTTCTTTGTTTATTTCAGACCTTATAGAAAGGACATCGCCCTGTGTGGTGAATAATTATATACTAGATATCAGAGATGGTTTTAGATTATCAGACACTCAATGAACAACCTAAGCGGCGTGAAGCAAGAATATATATGCACCATTTTTGACAAAACAGAGCTCCATTTTTTACTATGGCTCACAAAGATGGCCAAGGGCCAACGAAGCATATGCTGAAAGGAATCTACTACATGTAATTTTTCAAATATAATGAAAGATTATGACTTTTCCAATGGAAAACGGTTATGGTTTTTGGGAATATGGTATGGATATTCCATGGTATTGGCCCATGGTATTGTAACAAAGCCTATTTACAAGTTAGTATTATCCATGGTAAAATTGGGGTGAATATCGATGGTTAAGAATCTTGTCATATTGCTATAAAATATTTAGATTGTGAAATAATATATTATTTTTTGGCATGTGGTATTGACAAGCCATGGTATTAGCCCATGCTATTGTAACAAAGCTTATTCACAAGTTGATAATATCAATGAGAAAGTGCAAGTGAATATCCATGATTAACATATTCTTATAAAACATTTTAATTTTGAAATAAGTTATGTTTTTTGGGCATGTGGTATTGATAATAGGTGGTATTGGCCCCTAGTATTATAACAAAGTCTATTTACGAGTTAATAATATCCATGGTAAAGTGAGAATGAATATCCATCGTTAAGAATATTTTCTTATTGTTATAAAATATTTTGATTGTGAAATAATTTATCTTTTTGGAGCATGTGGTATTGATAAGCCAGAGTATTGGCCCATGGTATTATAAAAAAGCCATTTTTTTACAAGTTAATAATATCCATAAAGTGGGTGGTAAATATCCATGGTTAAGAATCTTGTCATATTGTTATAAAATATTTTGGTTGTGAAATAAGTTATGGGTTTTTGGATTGAGGTGTTGATAAGCCATGGTATTGGCTCATGGTATTGTAAGAAAACCTATTCACAAGTTAATAACGAAATCAAAATATAACTTGAATATTATAATTTTTATTATTAATTGAGCCAACATCTAGATTTTTTCACTCATCCCCATACTTTTGAATTTTATTATTATTTCTATTATTATTTAACTAAGTCGATATTTAGAATTATTTACATACTTAGATTACACGGACACATCATCTACTCTATACTCTATAAATATCGTAATTATTGGCTTTTACGGAGGACAATTTAAACATTTTTGAAAAAATTCAACCTTAATTTTGATAACAAAGCCCTCCCAATTACAATATTCATTTACATTGTAAAAAAAATAGTATATGTCCACTTTTCATATGGCGGAGGGAAAAACGACTAGCGTATTTTCACTTTTCAAAGGGAGGGAGGGAAAACGAGATAGAATAGAGTTGTGAATTAAGGTTTTACCAGTAGAAGACTCATATCGAACACCATCATTGGATCTTCAGTCCATTAGTGGCACCTAGATATGTTTCATTTCTAACCTCACTGAATTTCCACCCCACTCTTAGTCTTCTTCCACAGAGGGAGGAGTACACACACCTCATATCTCTTTTTCAAAATTCACTATTATTTTCATCCTTGCATTTAAGTTTATGATTTAATCTTGGTGCCACACTTTGTTACTATTTGTAGCGATGGAATTGGCATTTGATGAATTTGGGAGGCCATTTATCATAATAAAGAAGTAGGGTCAAAAGACCAAAATGAGAGGCTTAGATGTTGAAAATGTCTAACATTGTGGTCACCAGGGCTGTTATTAGAATATTACGCACCTCACTAGACTCCAGGGAGGAGTCCACACACCTCTAGTCTCTCGTCCAAAATTCACTATTTTTTTCATCCTTACTTTTAAGTTTATTATTTAATCTATGTGGCACAGTTTGTTACTATTTGTAGGGATGGAATTGGCATTTGATGACTTTGGGAGGCCATTTATCGTAATAAAGAAGCAGGGGCAAAAGACCGAAATGAGAGGCTTAGATGTTCAAAATGTCTAACATTGTGGTCACCAAGGCTGTTATGAAAATACTGCGCACCTCACTATACTCCAGGGAGGAGTCCACACACCTCAGATCTCTTGTTCAAAATTCACTATTTTTTTCATCCTTGCTTTTAAGTTTATGATTTAATCTATGTGCCACACTTTGCTACTATTTGTAGGGATGGAATTGGAATTTGATGACTTTGGAAGGCCATTTATCATAATAAAGAAGCAAGGGCAAAAGACCCAAATGAGAGGCTTAGATGTTCAAAATGTCTAACATTGTGGTCACTAGGGTTGTTATGATAATACTACGCACCTCACTGGACTCCAATGGAATAAAAATGACGCTATAGAACCCTGCAGTGATGTCATCATCAGTAAGCTCCTATTCCTTTTATTCATTTTTTCTGGATCAGTGAAATCACCCTTAAATTATGATAGTTAGTAGAATTTACATTAAAACATGCATGATTCATAACTAAAAATTAATTAAATTTTTTGTAAAGACTGAAATAAGTCAATACTCTCTAATAAAGTGACTCTTTCTCACAAAATCTGAGGCCACTGAGCTAGATTCTCTACATTTGTCGATTCTTACCTACTAAAGCTCTTAAAGTTGGTGAATGCATTTAGATGTTGTATGGATCATTGGATGTCTAATGTGCATTCAGGGAATTTCAACCTTTATATTTGTATGTGTCATATTCCGTCATGTTGGTTCCATTTATAGGTGCATGTCAATTTTCTTTCTTGGTAGAGCTTGACACAATCATTTTGGTTAGATTTCGAGAACTTTATATTTGAAGTAGTTCTGTTATTTTATAGAAGCTAGATTTTAAGGTGTGCATGTCAAACATAGATACATGGTATTGGTCTATGCATGTGATATACCCAATAACTTTTGTGCACTTTAAGGATGTGGTACTTCATTTTACCACCCAAATTCACATGAAAACTAAACTCAAATTCACACAAATTTATGAAGTAAGTGAACTGAATAATTCACACAAAAACTGAGCCCAAATTCACATAAATTTACGAAATAACTGAACTAAATTGTTTCTGTTATAAACTATGTACTATTGGTAGGCATGAAACTATATATTTATGCAACCTAAATGCACATAGCCATTCCATTATTCACGAATCAATAAATCACAAATGTAGCTAACACAAGAAATTAGAGAGGCAACCTAAAAATTAATTTAGCCATGAAATAAACCATAAAAAATAATAATAATTCAACAGAATTCGTACGGACATTTAATAGTATTTATCTGTCTGAAATTGTCCAAAAATTAGTTACAAAAGAGGAATGTAATATCACAACCATACAACCTAAGATCAATCATAGTTGATATTTTACTCGATCACTCGCTTCATCATTGACATTACCACTATTTCACTTGATCACAGGATCCATCATTAGTAAGATATTTGTTTGAGAATAGGCCACACACAAGGGCATGTAGACGTATTGTCTTACTATCCATAAGCATCCATGTAATACAATCTCTTCATGAGTATAAATAATGGCCTTTACTATATTGGAGCTAAGTAGTTTCTAAATTGACAATTAATTTTTGCAAAGCATAGTCAACAATTTCACTCCCTTTTTTCATATAAATCTTCCTCCGAGACCTGTAGTTGTTTCTCGATGATAGGTACTGACAAAAGAAAATCATTTACTTCTTGTCTTCACATTATTGTTTGTCAAATATATTATTCAAACAAGACATAATAGATCTTTTGGCGATAGAAAAAAAGCTCTTAATGCTTGGTAAATAATCTGAAGAAGTGCCTTGGTATTGCTATGCACAAAATTATGGAAAAGAACAAGAAAATGAAAGCAAGTGGTAAAATTGGTTAGAACATAGATCTTCTACTATCAATAACTAATGATCCAACAATGTTAGTAGATAATCATTCCTTAAAATAATGATCCTCATATGTCTCTAGTTATTTTTCTTTTATTCCACCTTCCATGGCGCTAATATGTATTTTTTGATGAAGACTACTAGACTAACCCACCAAATTCATATGGCTCAAATTCATGTTGTTATGTAAAGCTTATAATTTCTAGTCTTTAAACTCTATCACAATGGTATATATATCTTAATGGGCCTTTGGGACAGTCTATATAAAAAACTAATCCTTCACTAGATAGACAATGAAGTTACCAGTCTGAAGTTTTCTATCACATTGTTATTTTAAAAGAGAGTCTCGTAGTTCTTCTCTTAGGGTTCCTCTCAGGGTTCCTTCTTTCCCTTCATGTTGACTTCCATAGTTTAATTTGGTTATAATTTTTCTCAGCTGAGTTGTTTCTATGGTTTCAGTGTTGTAGTAATTGTTCTCAACATCTCTGTAATGTTTGCATTTCTTCAATATCTGCTTCTCCAATTAAAATCCATTGATCCACATACCATGCTTTTTCTCTTTTTACAATTGGATTTCTGTCATCATCTTACCATTTCTCATCATGGATCCACTTCTCTCCCCTAAATATCCTTTGTCAGACTTGTAATAGAGGATGGAGAAAAAAATATGCTTTGTTGGATTTGCCTCACTACAGGTTCTTCCTACTTTAATACCAATTGATGGGTGCTAAAAAATGTAAAACCTGCACAAATGCACACTACTCTACTATAGGTAGATAATAAATAAAATTTACTGCCCATCTCAGTGAATGGTGTCAATCACAATCAATGTACTTCTCTAAACATAGGGGAAACAATTTCACATGATGATTTTATCATTAAACTTGTGTTATAACATTCAAGTAAATTAGAAGCTCCAAGGGTTCACTATGTTGGTCAAACTCGGTGCCTCGTCATTCGGGAGGTCACAAGGTCCATTCTGCATGAAGTGCTTGGCATTATTCCTTGCTAGTGGGCGGTGGGGCTTGATTCCATTTGGGGTCGATTAGCCCAGATTTTTCTGTGGATGTATCGATCCCATTGACCAAGGTATCTGTGAAACACACCCAAAAAAAAACATTCAAGTAAATTAGTGAAATACTAGTGATGCTACTTAATTATATTCACTCTACAATAGATTGATCCTCATGCATGGGATTAAGAAAGGATAAATACAAAGAAATATGTTGTTTCTCACAGAACAAGGGGTTGCATGATTTCTTGTTTAAGCATAGATTACATGCTAGTTCTCCTTCTAGGAGTTTAGCTTCTTTGTTTCTCGGTGATTATTCCTTAACGATATCCTTCATTTTTCAGTGGAGTGATATTCTTCAATTACCTAGTGATATGATTCAACTAATCCAACGATCTTCTTGACTAATGATTATGATCAATTGCAGTTGTTGAGAATACAGAATCCCTCTATAGTAACATCATCAGACGTGAGTAGCAAATACATGGCATTTCCATGCTCTAACTTAGGTTTGGAAGCAATTTTCCCTTCCAACAGAGCTATAATTTGGATCCGCTTCAGAGGTATGCCAAGGGAATAGGCAGCATCCAGCTTATTCTTTCCTAGCCTTGTATTTTCCATCGCGATGGCCTTCTTAGAATAACACATTATCTCTAAGTGGTTTCTCACCAGCTATACAAAGAGGGCTCTAGGGTCTTGATGAATTCCAAGGACTAAACAAAATCTTCCACAATGGAATGCTGAGCAGGGCTAAATCTTCCATACCAAATCAAATGAACATCCACAGTAGGACTATTAGTGAGCAAGGCACCATTCGGATAAGTTAACACGTGGGGTTGTTATTCAACCAATATGGAGGAATACAAATCAATCACGAGAAGCAAACATACAATAAACCTAAACCTTCCCATTCCAAAACTAAGAGAATCCCTACAAACCGTAGTGTTGCTTAGATTTGAGTGACAGATAAGAAAGGCATAAATTTGTTTCTCCCTCCTTTGTTGGATTTGCCTCACTTCCGGTTCTTCCTACTTTAATACTAATTGATGGGTATTGAAAAATGCAAAACCTGCACGAATGCATACTAATCTACTGTAGGCAGGTAAGAAATAAAATTTACTACCCATCTTAGTGGATGTGTCAATCACAGTCAATGTACATCACTAAACAGAAGCCAAACAGTTCCACTTGAGGATTTTATCATTGATCTTGTATTATAACATTCAAGTAAATTGGTGAAATAACAATGATGCTACTCAATTACATTCACTTTGTAGCAAAAATTGGTCCTCATGCATGGGATTAAGAAAGGATTAATAAAAAAGAATACTCTATTTCTCACACAACAATGGGTTTCATGGTTTCCTGTTTAGGCATAGATTCCATGCTAGTTCTCTCTCCAAGAATTTACCCTTCTTCCTGCTCAGTGATTATTCCTTAACAATATCCTTCATTTTCATTGGAGTGATATTCCTCAATGACCCAGTGATATGCCTCAACTTATCCAAGCATCTTCCTTCCCAATTATTATGCTCAAATTCATTTGTGGAAGTCGTTGCCTTCTTCTTGAGAGAGTATGTTTATTTCTCTTCATTTTGTTTTCTCAATGAATTATTCCACTTTAACCTAGTGATTTACGGCTCAGTGATCTCCTCCTTTGCAATGAATGTCTAAATTATTACTGCAGTTGATTTATGTTTCATCATTCAGCGAGACCTTTATGGAAACAGCAAGATCTATGATGCCATGCCATCGCACCCTATTGTAATTTTGTTAATTTGGTATCTCTTTTTTTATGTCTTATTTCTGCAGTAGTAGGAATCCTTCATCTCAACTCATCTTGTTTTTATTGTCGTTCTAGTGTAATGGGTAAATAAATTAAGTACACTATATCTTCCCTTTCCTTCCAGCTATTTTTAGAAATGTCATGTTTAAAGTGGGAATCATTGAAACTAAGAATGATCTATTGTGGGCTCATGTAAGTCTCACAAGCACAAATTCATGATGAAACATGAATGAGATGATAGAATTTAAACATATTTCTGGTGATGCATGAACACTAATGGGCTAGGGATGGTCATGCATCACTCATTCCAATGTTGAGTAGATAGCATCTATTTGAAAATATCTATTGAGGTTACAATTTATTTATCATATGGCACCATTTGGTGCAATTATAATAGATTGAGTAGACAAGTAGATGAATAGATTCAATAGAGATGTAGATCCAAGCCTAAGATTCCAATGGTAGTTTTATTGATTTCAATGATAGGAATTATATTTTCAACACGCCCCTAACATTTTTAACTGTTTTCAACCTTTTCATTTGACAATATGTTTATGCCCTTGTTTGAATGCTAGAATTTAGTTATTTTCCCGATAGCTATTTGGAGTAGTTTATGTTTCATTTGAAGAAGTAATCTTAATTTATCATAGTTCTTTGAATTTATAGGTTCATGTTTAAATACATATACATTTTAGTTCCCTTGGGTCTAGTTCATTTTATTTCATCCAATTATTTTATAAATCCTTGTGCTTGCTACTCATTTACAATTTGGTGATATCAATTTCTAGCTACTGGTTGAATGAATAAATATGAAACTAATTGTTGCACCAAGGAAAAAAATATTTCTACCAATTTGTAGTGGAATAGAATAGAAATAAAACACAGTCACACTATAGCAAAAAAAAACAAAATTTCCTAAGGAACCCAATTGGGAAAACCCTTTTCTAGCTATAGAAATTTAAAATTCTATCCATATTAGAGTTTAGACACCTTCTTCAAGATGAGCTTCATCGATGCCTATTACTTTCTATATTTAGTTTAATAAGAATTAGGGTTGTTGTCTGTCAAAACAGAGTAGCTATAAAGTGTCCCTTTGATTTGAGAAAGTAGATCAGGATCAACTCCATCCAAGAATCACCTAGAAGGTTGATTGGTAGTAAGAAGAAAGCTCATTTTTTATTCTATTTCATCACATGCATCCAGCATAACCATTGATCTGTCTTCATTTATTTCACAATAATTTTCAATATTAGATGAAAAAGTTATTTTAGTATGATATAATCCTTGGGTAACCAACCTCAGACATATCATTGATTAATTTATGCTGCTTGAAGATTATTAAGTTTGAGTTTTATCATGAAACTGGTAGAATCATACTAGAATGGGTGAGTTGATTATCTTGATAACAATGTTATGGTTTGATCTAGTCCTTGAAAGGAACTTATAGTTGATGGTCAAAATTTCACATTCCTTTGATCTTTTTATCTTCACATATAACAAATATCTTTATGTTATAGCCTCTAGCTAGATATATATAGTAACCACCACTCAGAAGTTGGATATCATCATTTTGGAGCTTGTTCTTGCTCAACCTACCTTTGTTTGAGTTGAGAACGTCATTAGATCTAGTTATATTGTCTATTGCAGAGCATGAATCCAATTTACCCTTGGTTTAGTTAGAAATGTGATTAGATCTTGCTATATCATCTTTCCTAGAGAACGAATCCAACTTCTCAGAGTCCATTTGCTTGAGGTATAACAAAGCTACTTTAATTCATTAAAATTACTTTTCATATTTTGTTTGTATATTGTGATTTTGTAGGCCACATCTGCATTGGAAAAGGGGCATATTTAGTGAAGCGTGGAAGGAGAGTGAAGCTATAGTTATGTCCTTTCAAACATTCTCAGTTATCTAATAAATTTTTAAGAGAAATCTCCATAGAATGTTGTGCTTTAATTTTTTATTTTGATAATTGATTATTTATGTCGTCTCCCCTCCATCACACGCAATCAGAGTCCATACATACATGGTTTTCTGGTATATGTGGACAATGGACAGATTTAGGCTAGCCATTTATCTACAAAATTGCATTGTACAAGGTCAAGAGTTTAAAGTTGAATATTTCCTTGCCACTAAATTAGATATGAAGAATCAGACTACTATTTTCCAGGCATATACCTCACTTTTAAATCAATTTACTACTAACTCTATATAGACCTTCTGTGGGAGGGCAAAGAGTGATCACTACCATTGCCTAATATTTCTGTAGACCAAGTAAAGACTACAAATGTGTATAAATTAGTGGCTCCTTGGAGAATCCCAAGAGTGGCACTATTGTAGCAACAAGAAATTCATTTATTTTGAGTTATTCAATATTGCATTGATAGTATATTATGTATCCCATACAATACCTCAATATTGTATGATCAAATTGCAGTTAATTCTTCCATAATATTTTGACTTACCCTCTTTTAGAGGGAAACCAGAGTGTGTGTCAAGCTTGCACGTCACAATTGTATCATACAAACTTTACCTAGGACAAGTTGTGTGCATCGAAGGAGCAAGATACATGTTGGAATTTAAGAGCCAAAAATACTACAAAGTGGGAAAGAGGATTCACAGTTAACTTGGATTTCAAATGATGGTTGGAGTTGGTTTGTTGGTAATATGCTGGATAACCCAACTTCCTCTTTATGACTAAGTGCAAGGTTGAATCCTTCAACATATTCCTCGCTCAGTTGTCATTAAGTGATGGGTTTTCTCAGAAGTTCTTCACACTTATAAACTTTAACATAGTTGTTCTTGAGTCTTTGGAGGTGGTTAGATTTTTATATATACACACATTTCATTTATATTTACCAACCTATCAATAAAATATTTAGGCCATAAAGTGTTTTCATCTGAAAAACAGTTTCCTCTAGCCCACTTGTCAACCCTGTGCATTGTTGGATTATATGTTAGAGGATTACAAGAAGTTTAGCCATTCGATTGTAAAGTAGTTGCGAAGAAAAATTATTAAACATAACTCGATACCTTACGTTAAGGTTCAAATGCACGCAGTACGACTAATGGGTAAACAACGACTTCCCTCAGTGCTGATGTTGGCTCAATTGCAACCTATTCCCTGCGGTGCGAGCTGTGCTATTGGTGTTGTAAACCCTAAGTGAATTCAACTCTTGAGCTATACCAGGGTGAATTAAGATCATTCATGCAATTCTTCCAATGTCTATGTAAACTCATGTAAACAATTAATTCTTCCGAATGAAGAATATGGGTACCACTAGTACTTCATGCAATACTGGCAACATCTGCGTTGGTCTTGCACTCACACATGCAATTATGCAAAAATCTAAGTGCGTCCTCAACTGACACATGCTAGCTATAACCTTTAATTTTTTTTCTTTCTTCTTCTCCATGATTAGACATTGGGTGGATGGAGCGAGAGCGCTATCTACTTGACGACTTAGTATTTAGCACATTGTGAGTCTGATACTTCATGCATAACATGATTCTTAATGCCTGCGTTTTCAGAAGCTTTATGGTTTCTTATTGAATCTTTAAAATTTAATAGTTGCAGTGGTTGAAGATAGAAAACCACTTTGTGGGAATTAAAAAAATGTCGTTAATTAATTTAAACTTCAAACTTCACACCATTTTGGTAATAAGCATTTTATTGTGAATGTATAGTACTCTACCCACATTTAGTCTAAACCCATAAATCATTTCTATGAAGAAACTGCTATTAAACTTGTGTGTGAAAACATTAATATATTGTCATTTTATCTCACATTCATCTTGGTTTTTATAATTATTAAATTTATACAATATGCTTAAGCTCTGAAGCTGAACGAGAAGACGAACATATATAGCTTTAGAATGGTTTTTCTTACGGTAATTATGGGGAAAAGGGCAGTGGAAGTATGTGAAGAGAGCATGAAGTCTGCAGGTTGGATGAAGAAGATGACCAACTTGGACATATGACTTATGAAGATTATGGGAGCACCATCCTTGTGGATGTGGCCAAAAATATATTATGTGTGGTTTTATTTAACTGAGAAAGAGACTTGTCTAATGTGCGAATGGTTTTTAATTTGAGTGGTTGAGATAGTAGTTTATCATTCCATTCATCTAAATTTAACACCTTATCATAATAAAGCTAAAAAAAAATAGAAATCCTTGCTCCAATTTTGGATTCATCTTCCAAGTTTGTATGGTCTCCCAAAGTCTCCATTCTCAACTCAACTGAAGTAAACTATGAAATGAATACGTGTATATCGAATTCCAATTTTAAATTCTTATTGAAATTTTTTATGGTATCCAAAAATATGAATGTGACTTCCCATTTGTTACATATATGTGGAAAAATTATTGGTTCTCCTCTAAAAGTAACAATATCGATTTTGTCATTTTAACTTTTTTTTTAATGAGATATAGTTAATTAATTATAAGGTTAGCCATAGCATAACCCGTGGATTCCATCGTAGAAGCTTCAAAGGTCAAGTTTTTTTTTGGGGAAAACCTCTATTATTACCTATACGAACGTTTGAAGTAACCGGAAGGCTCTCTTTTTAATGGGATAGTTTCTTTGGAGTGCACCATTTCAAATTTTTGTATTTTTTTTCAAAATTAAATATTTATTAATTATATAAAAATTTAGGTGTATAATTAATAGTTAATGTGATTTTTTAAGTGTAAAATTTGAAAAAATATTTTTATTTAGAAAATTTAAAAGTAATGTATTTTTTGAAGTGTAAAATTGGAAAAAAAATTTTTTATTTAGAAATTAAAAATTAAGATACATTAAATTGGTTTAAATTTCTAGAATAAACTACAAAGTTAAAATGATATAATTTTAAATTTAAATATATGATAATAACAATTTTAAAAAGATTACCACCAAACCATTTAGAGTCTTTTCCCCTTTAAATACATTAAAATGAAATTAGAATTTTTTACCCAAGGGCACCAAGTGACACACTTATCTGTTCTCTTTCCCCTTTTAAATATAGTTTGAGTGGGGCTAATGGTTAAGAGCATGTGTTTCACAGGTTCAAAACCAAAGGGGTAATGTATGCATGACTTTATAGAGTTAGTGAAAATAAGGTCACTTCGTCTCATACACCAATTTGGTGTCTCTTTTGGCCGTGACCTTCAAATTAGATGATAATAACAATAATAATAATTTGTAGTCTTTCCTCTTTAACATATAGTTTGAGTGCGCCTAATGGTTAAGAGCATGGGCTTCACATGTTCAAAACCAAACGGGGTAGTGTATGCATGACCTTATAGATCTAGTCAAAATAAGGTCACTTGTTCCACAAACTAGGAGGTCTCATACACAAATTTGGTGTGTCTTTTGGTCATGACATTCAAATTAGATGATAATAATAATAATAATAATTTGGTGTCTAGTTTGTCCATGACCTTCGAATTAGATGATGATGATGATAATGATAATAATAATGATAATAATAATAATAATAATAATATGTCAATACATTGTGCCCTGAAAATTGGAGCACAAAAACCACCTAGGACACAAATTAATAAATATTTGGACTTAAAATATATATAACACTTTCAATTAGATGTATATTTATATATT
>APFE031090519.1:0-15304 GCA_000404065.3 Pinus taeda | reverse complement strand
CTGTGTTAGGTTAGGCAGACCCACCTATGGTTTTGTGCATGATTTCGCACATGTTTTTTGGACGCGATGGTTTTCGGTCCATGGTATTGGATGCTTCGGCATGTATAAATATGTATTGTAACATTGAAAGGAACATAATGAAAAATCAAGCTGGTAGTCCCGATTTTTGGATCCAGTGGGAAATCTCTGTGTATACGTGTTTTATGTGTTATGCTCTCGCATTTTTATTTTTCCTGTGATTTAGAATTCGTATGCAGGTAATTTCTATACGGGGTTAAAACCTACACTCTGATGGGAATCCTAGTCCTTTTCCTTCTTTTGGAAATATTGGTGCTCCTTATATGGCAACGTTGTCCCTTCCCAGATTTACCATTGGTTTACCTGATTGGTTATTTTCGACCTCCTTGGTTATGAATGTCCAAACTAATTCTCAATCAAGTATTCCTCTACCTGAACAACATCAAACTCAAGTTGATCCTAAAGTTGACCATTTTCCTTCTTCACCTATTGTTTCTTCATCCCTTTCTTCCTCCTTGCTTGGTGAAAGTCTTGATTTTAGTAACCGGGAAGCTAAGAAGAAGAAGAAAAGGACGAAGAAGAAGAAGCAAAATAAGCAGGGGGAAACCAAGTAAGGGTGATCACCTTCTTAGAGTTTGCCTTGATATTCCACAGGTATTAGAAGTGTGCTCCACAGGCTAACATCAACCTTTGGAGATCATGCTAGTGATAAACCATCAGCTAATGATAGTAAGGTCCACGAGAAAAAGCGTAAAGTTGAGTTTCCCTGTAATTTATGTGAAGGGTATCATCCTATTCACCTTTGTACTTATATGGATGAAGCCTCAAAAGTGTTGGAAAACCTTACAACTTCTCAACCATGACTTTCAGATGGTTACTAGAAGCTTTCTCTTAATCCTCCACTAGTTGATAAAGTGATTGATCCAAATCCAATCAATCCAACTCTCTTTGAATGTGAATCCCATGAGTCTATTCAACCTTTCGTTGAGGAAGTGGTTGTACTCGATTCCACCTTCAGTTGATTGTACTCTTCCCGTAGAGAGTGAGGTTCATACTACTCAGATTCTTCTTGTTTCTTCAAATCACGTCGAACAAGGGGACATTTCAACTGTTGTCACAAAACCCCCTCCAAGTAATGACTCATGTGGCCAGATTATTCAACATGTACAAGTAAGTCAACCCATTTACAACATGCCACAGGTACCAATTAGTCGACTTGTTCCAGGAATAACACAAATTTCATCAGCGCAACCTTTACAAGGAATACACCAAACTCCTGTTGGTCAGAAAACAAAAATACAACAACCTTATCCAAGCCATCGTTTCCAAGGTAAAAATTCCCAACAATATCAAGTTTACCCAAACTATCAAAACAATCTTGGAGTTGGACAACTTAGTATGGGTTATCCTAATTATCAAAACAATCTATATCCATGTAGGATGCAAATGTGAGTAGCCCAAACCATCTTGTCATATCATGTACGTCACAATTAACCTTCCCCCACAAGGTTACTAAGCTAACTAGGGGCTGAAGAAGTGTTCATTTTCTTGTCTCAACCTTGCTAAAAAATGAAACAAGGACCCTATGAGCATAGTACTTTTCTTGTGTCAAGCTTGTTAAAAAAATGAAACACATTCCCTTCTAATTCGAGTCTTTAATTAAATCTCATAAATTCCTAGTCGAGTCTTTCACTTGATATCGTAATGAAATTTCATTCCATCCACCTATTAGTACCCAATAGTCTACTTAGTGAATGAAATGAAGCTTGGAGGGGATGCCCCTAAACTTGCATTAGTATGTTGGGGGCATGAAAACCAATCTTAAGCATAGTTTTCCTGTGTTTTTAGCTTGTGTAAAAATGAAACTTCTCTCAAGAATATTTTTTCCTTGTTTCAAGTTTGTGTAAAAATGAAACTACTCTCAAGTACTCTCAAGCATAGTTTTTCCTTGTTTCATGCTTGTGTAAAAATGAAACCATTCCCATTTTATCTCTCGTGATTTCCATTTTTATCATCTCGATTTTGCCAGATGAGCCTTCGTTTTCTCATTCCATCATCACCATATGCTTGGCTGATGATACGCTTTCACTTGGTGTTTTTACCCTTTCCCGAGGAACCATTGCAATGAGTGGTCTTATTAGCCAACATCTTGACCTCTACGTGTTTTGAGAAGTTCCATCATGTCTGGAACCAGTTGCTACCCTTTATACCACTCATTACTTTAGGAGGAGTCCTCTTTTAGCTATTTTTAGACTCCCTAAACATGAAAAGATAGTCGAGCACTTGTCTTTTCGAACTCATTAAAGTAAATGAAAATACGTCTACTCAGTCTAAATTTAACCCTTTTCTGGATTGGGTAGACTATTTAAGAAAAAGGAATACTTTAGTCAAACCCAACTAAAAGGTTATCCTGAGTATTGTTTTATGCCTTTTCAGACTCAAGAGACTAAAGTTACAAAAATGAACATTTGGAGTTTTCATTTTCCCCTCTTTTTCAAATTCTTTAAACAAGAAAAACAAGTTTAGTTACACCTTTGTTGGACTTGTAAAAGCATCAAACATGTTGGACTTGTCAAACATGACAGGACCGAACCACTCCTTCTTAGGGTTCATTAAAAATACTCAAAAGGATTCATCCAAAGGATGAACTTATAGATCAAGCATATGTTATCCTCCTCAATATTGTCAAAAGTAAAGAGGTATTGACCATAAATGGTTGGGAAAATGAGGAAAATGGGCTACTTAAACTATTAATGGCAACAAGTCGCTCTTGAACATGACACTCTTTCACTTCATCTCCATGATTGTTGGGTTGGGAAATCTACTTTCCTCTTTGGTTCATGATATCATATTCAAAAGCCTCCATAATCGATTTTGGGTCAATGTTGCCAACTCCATAAAGTGCCGCTGATATGCTCATTAAGGGAATTTTGAGGTCTAAAATGGGCCTCCTAAGAAAAATGTACAACCAAAAGAAAGAACTAATAGGATTCAAGATGATGATGTCAACCATGGGGCATGATTCACCTTTTTTGGAGTAAAAAAGTAAATAGGTTAAAAAAATAATAAAATAATAAAACTAATTTTTCAACTTACATCCCTAAGGTTTTACTCAAATTTTGAGCGGGAGTACTCGTTGGGTGCAAAATTTAATTCCTCATCCAATGAGTACTCATGTTGCATACTTTCGATGAACCTTGCTACAGGAAAAATGAGAAATACAAGAAAAAACGTGATTGCAATCACGTTTTTCATGTATTTCTCTTTTTTCGTGTAGTAGTTACGATCCATTGAAAGTATGCAACATGGGTACTCCTTGGATGAGGAATCAAATTTTGCATCCAACGAGTACTCCCACTTGGAATTTGAGTAAAACCTCAGGGAGATAAGTTGAAAATATTTTATTTTATTTTATTTATTTATTTATAGCAAACCAGCATTCACTCATCAAATCCAACAGGCAGACTCTGACAACTATCCATCCATCCTTTCTCCACCGCTCCTTTATTTGTTACTCCTCCTCTGGCAGTTCATTTAGCTTAACTGCCCTGCTTATTCCCTCGCGGGTGGGAAGGTAGAGCCTTTGTTCTATAATTTATTTTTCCCCTCTAAAAATTTTTGATGTAATCTAATCTTGTTTTATTATTTTCCACTATTAGTTTATAATTTCTTTAGGAGGCCCATTTTAGACCTCAAAATTCCCCTAATGGAAGACAAGTCCTTTAGTTTATATATGCTACAATACTCCTAAGCCTTCATTCATGTCTGTCTTTCTTGAACCAACTCTTCATCAACATCATTCTGTCTCAAATCTTGATACCCATTTCGTGTCGTTGATGGGGGATACATCAAGGCCCTCCTGCGATAGGTCGCTTCATGTAGACATCAGCTCATTATCTAGGAAGTTGACTTAGAAACTCTCTTTGGTACCTTGGGGCTTACATACATCAATTGAAAGTTTCTGTGCTTTCAATGACATGTCTTCATCATTGGCCTTCGATAGGACGATTCTGTGTGGTGTTCAACTTCATCTTATCCATTCACACTACATATATTGTACTATAGTACCTTGAGAGCCATTAACATCATCAATTGTTTCTCTTGCATCTGTTAACGACTTACATCATTGGCCGGTAACTAGATGGTGTCTACCATGTTCGACTTCAACTCATTTATTCACATGGCTAGAATCGTACTATCAAGTGATCAAGTAAACGAGATAGATGACCCTGGATCTAGTTCCATCCATCTAGGCTACGATTTCAGGATTAATACAAGATTACAAAGTATAATGGCTATGATCATTTAGACAGTCATCCAAGTATGGCTAGGTCCACACTCTGTCATTAATGGATGAGACTTCTTAATCATTGTACATGAAATATTGGCTTATATGTTAAGCATGGGTATGCCTCCCTCAATAATGATATCAGGATGATAATATGTATTGTAACATATGATGACATTGACCTATTTGTTCTTGATCTAGACTTGTCACAAGGTAAAGCACTTTAGTCTTCAACCATTACTTATGAATTTTTACTTTAGGGGGAAATCTATTACATGCCATTTTGTCACATCAGCCTAAAAGGCCTGTAAACTGGACCAATCAACATGCATGAACACTTCGTCATAATCCCTTTGCAAAGCCCTAAGCATCAATTCTCCCAAAAGTCTGAGTCATTGGGTAGATCTGCTCAAAAACCATATTTTTAGGCCCAACACACTCTGTCTTCATGTTCTCCAGCGTTGAGTGCAAGTTACATACCTAAGAACTGGCACTGATCATCACATGTTGCTTCCTTCTACAGGTGCGTCAATTCTAAAAATTAAGGACAATTAAAAAAATATTTTCGAAACCTCTTCTTCCATAAGCTTCTAAGGTGGTTTTAACTAATTACCATGGTTAGAGATCTCGAATTACTATCTGATCCTATCTTGGAGACCTTATTTCTTATCCCTTGAGCTTATCCTCCCTCATAAGTGGATCTCACGCCTAGATTGGTAAATCCTAAACTACCATGTTTACCCTATAAATCTACTACCTCCCATAGAGTCTGGGTTGGCTTTTGGAGATTATTAGATTGGAATATGAAGATTTATAGGGCCCTCATGTTGCTTCTTTGAGATTAAGGAATCATCATTCATTTGCATTAGGTTTAAGTGCGAAGGTGTGCTTTGTGACAAGGAAGGACAAGTCAAGTCATTAGACACATCTACAAAGTCAACTTCTATATATGGTTGTAACTATCCTTTATTTATTGATACAAAAGAAATCTTGTTTTCCTATACTTGTGTTATGCTTATGCTCTTGTATTTCAATGGCATGTCAATTCATTGAATAGAGATATTAGATTATGCTATGTGGATGTGGTAGTTTCTTTGCTTGTTTTAGTCATTGTTGCAGGTTCCATTAATAACAAGTGGAGCTAGGATTGGAGCTTACAAGTGAAGAAGAGAGAAGGACTTGCTACGAATTCCAGGTAGGTTCCTTTTCCATATTCCAATCTCTTTAAGGAAAGCATTAATTTTTTTTTCCTCAATTGTTCTAGATTAAACCTCTAGATCTAGGGAATTCATTTTTGTTCACATAAGTGAAATTCCATATAACACTTGCTTTAACTACTCGATAGAGTTGCATGTTTTGTTGGTAAGTACCCTTCATCTTGGTGTCCATAATCCCATCAATTTTACCCTGAAACTTACACAAAACTTGATGTTCATCATGTCATTTTTTGTACTTGGAATTGGATGTTGGTAGGGCACTATGGACCTATGGTTGGAAGAGTCTAAATCGTTCAACAAATTTGGCCGCTCGAGGGGAGGACTCTGTTGGTGAAAATATAGTCCAAAATGTGACATCCATGGAAATTGTTGGTTGGAATCCTGAGCATGTTTGAAAAGATTTAATGGAGTTATAAAGAGATCTATTGTAGCCACATTGAACACATGGAAGGTTGTCATCTAGTGTAAGTGGATGTAGGGGTGCCTTTGTAGGTGAGGTGAATATATCTTTGGACCCTTCTACAAGTTTGTCCACCTGTTTGTGTTCTATAGAGAGTTATTATACTGAATTTGTGGTTGTTGCAGTGACTTGTGGTTCACCTTCGAACTGAATTGTGGAAAGGAAAAACTTGGAAGTATGAGAGACTACCTTCTTGCATTCTTTTGCTGAGATCAATGAAATCACAATAGTTGGAACTACCTCTGGTATCTTGTAGAGTTGATTCCCTAGAGTAACAATGACACTACGAGGTCTAGAATCATAAACATCATAATGTTTCCACATATATGGTTATCCTAAAAGAACATCCACAAACTTCAAGCGTGGCAACATCACATAGTTCCTCGTTTGTGAAGGGCTTGATGTTGTAGGAAAAACGACAATGTTGGCTAGCACAAATGTCTCTTATATGGCTCAACCAACCAATGGTGTATGGTTGGGGGCGTGGAACTATTGGCATCTTCAATCTCTTGAAGACCTCGGTTGAGATCAAGTTCTTTTGACTCCCATTGTCAATGATGAAATGTAGTGGGGCCCCCATCGCCCACATTTATGAATGGAAGAGGTGCTCCCCCTCCTTGAGGCTCTTCTAAATTTTCTGGTTTGATCTTTGTAGTTTTTATGGTAACATTTGGTTTTGCATCAATGATCAAATTTCTTTTATCTTGTTCAGATAAAAAATAAATCTAGAGTCTATTTGTTTCTCTTTAAGCTTTGCCAAAAAAGGTTTTAAGTGACATTCATCAGTGTTGTGTGAGGGAATTTTGTGGATCCAACACCACTTCCCAGTGTCTTTCTTTGAATTTCTATTACCATTCTTTGCTTTTTGATTGAGGATGCCCTCACCTTACTTCTGTTGTGAAGGATCTACAGATCCAAAGACTCGTTTCTTTTGTTTAAATTTCTCCTTTATTTTGACAACATATTGGTATGTTGCGCCAAGTGAGGAGATGTACAGGAAATCCATTTATATCTGGATGTATCTATGTAGACAACCACTGATCCAAGGGATCAAATTAGTGTTCACAATTCAAAGTGTGGGATAGAGATTGAAACCTGAACAACTGGATAGATCTCGACAATTTGAATCCAATGCAATTCATTTTACTCAAAACTGATATCGTATGCTCCCGATATTGTGTTTTGATCAAATTGGCAAACAACTTATTTTTTTGGAATTTGGGTTGCAGGTACACCTAGTCAACGGTTCGTACACTCACTAGGCATCTGACTAGGCATTTGACTGTGTTTTTATGGTCCAATCATTGGATGACACTTGTCTCATTTTTATTGGCTCGTGTATGTTGTGATTTCATTGGTTGAATGGTTAATCAATGAGGGAGAGTCACATAGGCTAATTAGTGACAACCACGTGGCCTCTTCTTACTTGGGAATTTTTTTTATATGAGGTTGAACTGCCTCCATGGGATTCAAACTTGTGACCTCCACCAAACAACAACAACCCACACCAACACACCATGCACATGTTTCTTAATAGGCAAAGGATTCAGGTTCCATTTAAACTTTAATACATTGTATGTTGGTGGTTGGGGCTAGGGCTAATCCCTTGCCTTGGTCCCCACACCCCCGGAACCAAGGGGAAGGATGAAGGGCTATGGATTAGCCCTAGCCCCATGGCCATGATACCTCCCAAACCATACACTAGAGGCAACCAAAAGAATCACAGGCAGATAATGTAAAGGGGGCCAGCCCCAAGGCCATATGGCAGCCATAAAATCGAGAATGCAGGCACAGAGGGGGCAAAACCCAGAAACCTGTGCGCCCATGTGTTTAAACTACAGCGGAAAAGGGGCTTGGAGTTAGGCCTGAGAATATATGTCCCCTATGCGGTCATATGTACACCACATGACCAAGATTTTCGGAAGTGGGGGCTTAGTGGGCGGGCTAACCATCCTACAATTTTGCCTGTCGGACGAGAGTGTAAGCTAGAATTGTACGTCGGTTCCGAGTTTGGGGTGCTAAAGCCGGGCTTAGGTCGAATTGGAGGATTATTAGCTGTAGAATGGAGCAAAAACTGGAAACGATCATAACTTACTCAATTTTTGGCCAAATGAGGTGTAGAAAGAACCAAAATGGAGGAATTTGACAGTGTTGGATCCACTGGAGACATCAGTTCTATTGTTTGGGATTTTCAAAGCCATGTAAAAACACTTTGGAGAACTTAATGAAAGAGGCCCTGCATTGGAAGCTGGACCAGGAGATGTAGCCCAAGAGAGGGGTGAACTCCTTTATCATGTTTTGTGTGATGTGTTTCAGATATGGTTATTTGTCTCTATTTGGTTGTAAATTGTGGTTAAATTCACTTGTTTTATATGTTTACTAAATTGATCCTCTTCCCAAAACACATATAATCTTCGCTTGCAAATTGTTAAAAATCTTCAAGTCTACATATTCAGATAAACCACAGTACTTGAGCACGAAATGCCGTTATGATTCTATGACCTTTCTTGGTGCATAGAGTATGGAAAATATTTGTGAACTTTGGTATTGCTTGGTCCCTTTCCTACCCTAGTGTGGTCCATCTCATGTACTGGTCTTCATATTATCCTATAAGATGGAATTCCTCCTTAAGGGTATCAACAAAAATGGCCCAAGTGGGGCTTGCCTTGTATACCCCATACTCATCTTCCTTGTGTCTCTCCCAGTAACCTTCCCACCAATATTTGCATGGGGCAAAGAATTTAGGAGTGCGAAGGTGATTTTCTCATTGTCAGAAAAATTCTGGACCGAATAATAGCCCTCTAGCAGATTCAACCATTTCTCTAAAGCTTCTACATTTATTTGTCCTTCAAATAGGGGGATATTGAAGTTAACTTGTACCTCGAAGGGTGTTGAGCTTTCAAAATTTTTGCTTGTTGAAGGTTTCTCAACCATTGTTGGGAGTCATTGGAGGATCTCGGAGAAACTGTCCATCATTTCATTCCTCTGTCATGTAAGTAATTCCTTGAGCAAAAATTTAACAAAATCTCATGCTCTATCATTTTTCTTTTCGTCCGCCATGTGAGCTTGTCAATGTTGATGAGGACATTCTTTCAAAGGTTGTGGTATTTCAAGTCCCAACTCCTTGTGCCTTGATCTCATTCGGGACAGGCATAGAAAAATAAACAAGAGCATACCGCTTTGATACCATTGATCCAAATATTTTAAGGAATGAGACCAAAACAAGTGAAAAAATAATAAGAATTAATACCACTGATCCAGATATTTTAAGGAATGAGACCAAAACAAGTGAAAAAATAATAAGACTTAAAAATTTCCCAGCAGTTCACCCATAACAAAATTATTCTAGTCCAAGCACACTTAATTGTAGAGTTCTCATGAGCCTTGATGCATTAATGTTGGTGCACTCCAAGTTGTTTAAGAAAGGAAATTTAACAGATGAAAAATGAATATATCACAATGTAAAAATATTTAAGAATATGATACATTGCCTATGAGAAATATTTAAGAAGAGATCAACATAAAACGAATGAAACTATTTTTATTGACTGCAAAATATAGCATAAGACTACATTAGGACAAAAATATTGCTTTACTCCACTGTGAAGTCTCGTATTTGTACTTTTTAAGGGGATCTTTCATCGAGAGTCATGCCTCTCATTGCATTTCAAATACCATGGATAAATACCATGGTTTACGAAATCCATGGGTAAATACTATGGGTGACTATCATAATTGCGATGGTAAAATTGAAATCATGATGCGATTAGATTCTCACTTTAATATTATGGTTTGTTTTATTTATTATCATGCATCATCCATGGTTTTAACAAACATTGATATAAAAATAATTATTAAATATGATAATTATTATCCACCTGGATCAATGTCCTTATACATAGCTTCATCTTGGGGCATCCTCCACGCTTTCAGTGCCTCTTACGCACCAATAATTACCCACCTGGATCAATGTCCTCATACATAGCTTCATCTTTGGCATCCTCCAGGCTTTCAATTCCACTTACACACCAATAAAATCTAGAGGTCCTTTCCCCATGCTGACTAGCATACAAGATCAATACCATCATCTTCATATCGAGAGGACATCAAACAATAACACCAATGACTACCTTGCGCAACATTCATTGGTGTTATGAGAGGGGCTCTTTCGGAACACACCACTTTCTTGTGTCTTTCCTCATCTTCCCATTATGATTCTTTGTTTGTGACTTAGATGGGTTGTACTAGGGTGTTACACCATAACTCTATCCTTTTCTATGTGATTTGGCAATGCCCTTCCTTGCTCCTTTTGTGAAGGATTCATAGATATATAATCTCTCTTCTTATATTTAAAATTTTGCTCTATTTTAATAACAAATCGATATGTTACGCCTAGTGAGGATATTTCCAGGAACTAATTTTATGTTTGGATGCATTTGTGCAGACAACCACGGTAGTCGCTCAGAGTCTTTGATGCCCAACTTGGTGCATAATGTACGAAAGATATTTGTGAACTTTAGCATTCCTTAATCCCTTTCTTGTTGTAGTGTGGTCCATCTCTTGTACTGGTATTCGTAGCTTCCAATATGGTAAAGTTGTTCTTAAAAAATATCCCTAAACGAGTCTGTGATGGACCCAAGTGGGTGTGACTGAAAATGATGTGGATTCCTCCATGGCCCTTTGTACACGGTGAGTTTCCCACCAATTATTGACATGGGGGGCTTCTTAGAAAAGTTATGGACCAAAAAATACTCTTCAAGTAGATTTAACTATTTCTCTAGAACATCTTCATCTATCTAGCCTTCAAATATAATAATATAAAAATTAACGTGTACTTTAAAGGGGCTCCAAAGTGGCCATTTGATGAGATGCATTACTTATTGGCATCCATCAAAGGATTTGGGAAAAATTATCTGTTAACTCTTTCCTTTGTCACTCGAGGGTTTCTTCGAGCAAAAATTTAATATGATCTCCTACTCCCTCGTCTTTCTTTTAGCGAGGATGATCTTGCAAGGGATTAAGCAGTTAAAGTCCCAAATCCTTATACCTTAACCTCATTGGGTACATGCACGTAAAAATTGATAAAGAGCATACCACTCTGATACCATTGGTTCGAACTTATGAAGGGAATGAAATGACATATATATTTATAACCAAAACACAAAGATACAATGAAACTTGAATTCTATTCATAAATGGAAAATGTTGAAACTATATACATGTAGAATGAAAATGTACTAGATCGAATGGTGGTAGATTATATTTGAGAAGAGAGGTGACAACTACAGACCTTCACTGAATTGTCTTACAATGAGGTGCAAATGCCTTTTTATCATAAAGAAGTAAGAGAAAACCTAAACATAAAAAAACCCAACCCTAGGAAAAGAAGCACCAAAAACTTGTGGGCCCTAATGGGGTAAGTTGGAATGTCAACTTCTCACTGTCATAACTTTGGTATACAATCTTCATTTGGTGTGCATGATATCACATTGGAAATGTCTATCCAAGAAGTGCATTTTTCGAGTGTTGGAAATATTTATGATTGATGTCGACCCGTTTCCCTAAAAAATGTTGTTTAAGGCCTCAAAATTACTTCGGAAGTTCAAGACCTAAAAATTGTAGAAACAAATTACCAAAATAGAAAGTTGTGTTGTGAGCCCATGGAATGGGCGGGGCCACCAATATCCACTTGGATCAAATGTCCCCATACTTATGATCAATTAACATATAGAGATTATAATCACACATTTAAACATTTAAACCAATTAAAGTTGCCTTCATCTCTTACCATCATTTGCATATGTTTCATACTGGTGATTGTGGATTTATTACTTGATTATTTCTTCAAGCCCACCTTACCCCTTTTTTATCCACAAAACAATATCGTAATATTGAATAAATGTTTTAAAGGTGCAAAAATATAAAGGTCATGCCCCCCCTAAAATTGATAGAGAACATTTATATGTCAAATCCAAACTCATAGTTAAGTGCCTTTTACATCCGTCATATAATGAGTAAAAGTGCTTTCTTATATTTTTCTAGCAAAAAAAGTCTTATTTACATATTACTACAATACAATAAGACAAATGTATTAAAGATAAACTAAAACCCCATCGAATTTAAAGAGAATAATCAAAACAACCGAGGTTAAATTCTTCCACTCAATTCTTTTATTTTGTAACTTTTCTAGTTTAAACACATGATCATGATAGAGAAAGATCAAGTGAAATGAATTTTGCCTTCCTACCTTTATCTAAGATCAGTCTTTAGCTACATGAGAGTTGGGAGAAAATACATAATTAGGTGTGTCTTCATGATTTCTAACATAGAATCATACAAACCAAGGAAACAATCTAACTATAGACCACCAACCACCATGGAATACTACTCATTGAATACTTCCTTTGAGGAGGATTTATCAACACCTAATGCTTCCTTGTTTAAATCCCCATAGAATTAATAATTTTCTAAACCCCAAAAACCAAATCTACTAAAATAGCAAGAATTCCTTCAGTTGAAGAAATAGCCTCATTTTGAACATACAATTAGATATTTGCTACATCACTAAAGGATTCAAATAAACTGCCTTATGCAACTTTGGCTCCATAACTCCTCACCACCCACACCTAACAATATAGGGAAAGTCAATATATTTAGAACTCATTGAAATAACTCACCCCCAAAAAACCACCATTGGAGATATTTTCTAGGAACTATAATGTCCATATGAGTGTTCAAATTTCGATGAGAAGCTTTATTTACTAGGATTTTTGGAATCTCTTATGAAGAAGTATCATTGGCTACCTTACAATCCATGATGAACTTCACTTAAAATGATCACTCATTCTTGACATTTGTATGCAAGAATTCCTTTAGGACAATGATGTAGAATATGTCTTGTGTTATGTAATATTTAGATCGATGGAAAATTTTCATGACCAAGATCCTCGACTCAAACCATGTTATCACTCTCTAGATATATTTTGTTTTTGTTGCCCCTAATTAATACTCATGATATGAGGGATCCCTTCCTTTCAAGAGTTCTTGAAACTGCATGTTTAAATGAATCAATATAATCCTTGATGGCTTTAAATATCCTTGTTTTCTAGTAGTTAAGAGGTATCCTCGGGAGACAAACCCATAAAAATTGTAGGTCCATTCTCATTGTAGTAGAGTTGAAATGTTGAGTCCATGGGATAAGCATAAGACTAGTTTCATAAATAGCCATAGACCCCCCATGGAAATTACCTATTGTCCTTTATGATTCTTAAAGAGAAATTAAAGAAACCATTACATGAAGGAGATATTTTGATTTTACTCCTGCCAATGCAAACCATTCTTGCCTTATCTAGTGAACTAAATCAACAAATTGGGGCTTATGTCCACTAAAACATCTAATCAAAGCTCCATCTCTCAACTCGAGTACACCTTCCATAATCCAATCATGCAACAAGAAAACCTTTATCTCACCATGCCTAGTTTGATGCATCCTTTTTTCATTTTTTGGAAGCCATAGTCATCCAAGCCCTTCTTACAAACTAATTTTTCAACATTTATCCACCTCACGTTTGCTAGAGTTGAACTTTGAACTTAGGTATTCATCAAATTAAAAACTAAGACATTATTCAAACTTGGGTACATCTTAATTAAAACCCTTTGCTTTATTGAAATCCTAGCAACACAACACAAACAAAGCCCACTCCAACTTGTTGAAATGCCAGACTACCACATAGTTGAAACCATCACTTTGACAAAACTCCTTAGATGAAAATTGGTTGCCTCAAACTAGAACTTAAAGAAAACGTTGCCTAATTGGCTAGGTTAAGCTAAATACAGAACACTAACTAGATCAAAACCCCAACATCACTACACAAGCAGACCCCTCCACTTTGTTGAAATGCTAGGTTGTTGCACAATTGAAACCATCTCTTGAATGAAACCCTCTACTTAGTCAAAAATGTTGACTAACACAAACTAGAACCTAAAAAATATTTGCATGCAAAACTATTCTAAACAAGCCTCTATGCTTGGGGCGATAACCCATCTAATGATCATCAACTACATTTTTCCTAGGTGTTTATCTAGAAGAAAACTTAATCCCATATCACATGAA
The DNA here is from genome assembly GCA_000404065.3 of Pinus taeda. Lineage (NCBI taxonomy): Eukaryota > Viridiplantae > Streptophyta > Pinopsida > Pinales > Pinaceae > Pinus > Pinus taeda. Next base: position 1,208 of record APFE031090519.1, on the reverse strand, counting down.
TTAGAAATGTGTCACAATTAACTCCTCAAATCATTTGTGTACATTACTGTAACTTTTCAATATGAAATATTCAACAACATCATTTTTAGTTGTAATCAAAATTTTGTTAATCTCAAACAAATGCCTTAATTATTAATTTTTTCACATCTCTTTAGATGAGTATTCACAATCTTGAATCCAACATAATGCATAAAAAATGGTCACAAACATTAAGAAAACATGAAACTTGTGTAGTTAGCAAGAATTCCATAACATAGTGCAACAACCATATCATCTAAAATAAGCCCAAAACATTAACTATTCCACTAGACTAGATTTATCTTAACTTAGGATCTACCAAGGGTCCAAAAAGATCAAATTTCTTGATATGCAAACCTCTTTTAGAGTGAAAAAAAGATTTGATCCCTCTAGCAGCTTAGTAAATCCAAAATAAAAATAAATCATGCTTGTTTAATTATTAATTATAATTATAGAATGTAATTATTAAATTTATAAAAATCAAAATAATTTATTAAAATATTAATTATTAATTATTTTATTTTATTTTCACAGAATCAAATCATTTATAAAACATCTCAAAAAAACACCTCTCAACACCATCACCAAACAAAGATCAAATACCTAGACCATTCACTTTTATGGAGGCCAAGGGTAAGTAACAAAGAGGTCCACTAAGGAGTTTGGAGAGGTCTCGAGAGATGAGCCTTGCAATCGAGGTTGAGAATAGGGGAGGGTCGCCAATACATGTGCGCCCTCCCCGCCACATCGTTTTTACACGCGGCAACCCACATGGCTCCGGTACGACACCTGTCCACCGTGGAGCTGGCCGTGTGGGCTATCACCTCGAACCTTTAATTACTCCCTTCGCGCCGTTTACATGGTTGGTCTGGGCTCATTTCGACGATGTATGGTTTTCCCTTCGTCTTTCTGCTCGGGGCCGGTAGTTGGGCGAAGCCCCCCGCCGAAGATGGCGCGGCACGGCCCTGTAACCTGCACGGGTTTTGGTTAGTTGTTGTTTTGGCTGACTGCATAGAACGGTTGACAGGGTTTGTGTTGTTGCGCGCAGAGTTGTTTATTCGTGTGCTGGTAACTGTGTTTGATGGAGTTTCTGGGTTTCTGGCTGGGACAGCGGTTCTGCTTTTCTTGTGCGCCTCCGCCTGGATTTCTTGGTCGTTTTGGAATGCAAGTTGTTTAACATGGAATGCCGG
>APFE031090518.1:0-14533 GCA_000404065.3 Pinus taeda | reverse complement strand
GAGTCTAAGGAGTCACAATATAACCTAGTTGACCTAAAAATAATAATATAAAGGCACAAAAATAACAATAGAGGGATTTTATGGGGCACAGTAATAACAATATGGGGACATCAGGAGCACAAAAATATTAATAAGGGATAAAACTACAATAGTAATGGGGTAATCACTAGTATTATAGGGACCTAACACTAGTTCTAACTCCTTGTCCAACAACTTCCTTTGGTGATTTATTTGCTTCACTCTTGCATAGAATTTTTCTTCACCTGAGCTTTGATTCCATGTTAATTGTAGATAACAATGGTATGTTATATGGTTTAGCACAATCTACTTTAATTTTCCTTGTCAACCTAATGACAATTTCCATTTATCTTCAATAGAAATCACATTGGTTGTAAATGAAGATAGAAAATAAAAACATATGTAGAAGACAAGCCAAGACAAGAGGACACAAGATGTAGTGGATGCCAGGTACAAAACCTGATGTGGGGAAACCTTTTGATAAAATCTTCTTATTATTTTTCAATAGTTTAGAAAAGAGAGAGATAGTACAAATATCATAATTACATTCCCAAAATAGTCCTCTCAAATTAGCAGTGAGCACGTGTCGATACGGTGCTAACCAAAAGGTCAACATGGTCAAAGCTACCCCAAAACATCCTCCAACCATAGTAGTAAAAAACAAAAGAATGTGGCCTACCAAGGGAGTCAATGTCAACCCAAAACCATCTTGGTCAACCCAATCAAAGTCTGTTGTAATTCTGTGATCAAACAAGAAATTCAGCACAATAGTCAACTCAGTAAAACATTCCCTAATCACCTCTGAATCCATGCCAAAGAATGCCACTTGCAAAAATAAAAAATTCCCCCCAAAATCCAAGTCAACGGTAGTCAAATAATCCAAGGTCAATGCATGCCTTAATCCTCAAATATTTTCCCTCCTAAACTAGTTAGAAGAAGAGAGCCTCGAAGTTGAATGAATCAATCAAGAGAGGAGAGAGAAGATGATGTGATGAGTTGAGTCATGCCTAAATGAGAAATGGTTCACTCCTATTTATACAATTTGTTAAGGGTGATGAGACTCATCCATTGGGCTACATGAGCCTCATTTAACTGAGGCCGACCTTGTGAATTTGTCCATGAGAAACAATAAATTCAAAATTCCATTTCTTGTTGTCAGAAAGAAAAGATCATTATATCAAAATTGTACCTCTTAAAAAGAGGAATCCTATGTACTAATCGTCTCCATAATATTAGTTTTTCTAAGGTGGAAGTTGGCCCTATTTTCGAATTTTAATAAGATTCCTTCATGAATCCAACATGATAAACTCCACCACCTAAGGACAAGTTTAGCCCTAAGTCCGAAAGGGTACAAAATGGTGTTGTGGGTAATTTTGCAGAAGGGGTGCTGGAATTGGGGATTTTATGACTTTAGAGGCTGGATCAAGCGCTTTAATTTAAATTTGAAATTCAAATAGCTTAATCGAGGTTTTCATAAACCCTTGTTTAAACCATATAATTGATTAAAAGGGGCTCAGTCAAGCCTCTATACAAAAATTGAATGATCTAAAATTAAGCTTTTGCCACATTTTAAAATTCATAATTTTATTAGAATTTTTGTTGTCATGTCATATGTAGAAACTTTACTAAATTTTATATTAATATTAAAAGGGTATTATTATTATTATCATTAAATTAATGATGAAATCTGATATTAATATAAAAATGTATATTAATATATTTCAATTTAGTATTAAATTTATTAATTTGGATAATATATATTATTTACCTTTAATATAATATAAGCATGTTATATTATAATGTATCTAGCACAACCACATTAATAAATGTTTTTATATATGCTATAAGCGTCAATAAAAGAGTGATTAACACAAAGAAAGTCATACAAATTCACTCAACATGTTAATTTTATTTAACCTATTTTTTTAATAAATCTACCATAATAAAATATATAGTATTTTTAAAATTGTGTAGTAATCATAATTGAAAACTACCTTTAAATGAATAAAACCTAAACCATCTCAATTGGAAAAAATAAATCTCTCTATGTAACTTTGATGGAGTTAGTTAAAACATTAATAGTTTGGAAAATTTTAGATAATATCTCCATGGAATATTACCAATTTCCCTCCAGGTGAATTACAACACACAATTGAAATCTCACATTTTAAGTTTATATATGTAAAAAAAAATGTTGTATGACATCAAAATTATATATATATAATATTTATATATATATATATATATATATATATATATATATATATATATATTATATATATATATATATATATATATATATTATAAAACATAATATTTTTATCGTGAAAGTATTTAATTTTTTTGAAATATAGAGGAGAGAGAGTCGGAGAGAAGCTAAGAGAGAGAGGGGGGGACATAAAGATGGAGAGAGGGAGATTGAGAGATGGGTTTGGATAAAAAGATAGGGATGGTTTGGGGGTGAGATAGAAAGACAAAAAAGGAGAGATGGAGAGAAGGGGGAGAGAGAATGAGAGAGGGAGGGAGATAGTCAATAGAGTTGCAAGACAAATCTATAGAGAGAGAGAGAGTGAGTGAGTGAGAGACGAGGGGGAGAGGCAGAGGGAGGAGGGCGAGAAAGGAAGAGAGAGAGAGTATTTGAGAGGAAGGGACAGGGAGAGATGGATTTGGAAGGGAAGAGAGAGGGAGGTAAGAGTAAAGACATATAGATAGATAAAGGTGGAGACAAAGAGGGAGGGAGTGGCAAGGGATATGGAGAAAGAGAGCGGGAGTGATATGGGATATCGAGATAGAAGGACAAAGGAGAGTAGGAGGGAAGAGAGATAGAATGGGAGATAGAGGGAAAGAAGTGGAAGAGAGAGAGAGATGGAGAGGGAGAGGGAGAGGGAGAGGGAGGGAGATATATATAGATGTGGAGAAATAATGAGAGATATGTTTGTGGGGTGATATAGAGAGATGAGGAAGAAGTGATAGAGGTAGATAGAGATATAAATGGAAGGGGGAGAGAGGTAAGAACATAGAGGTAGAGGGAGGGAGAGAGAGCTAGATAGATATGAAGAGAGGGATCGTCTGTATTTGGAGTGTGTTAGATAGAGAGACAAAGAAGGATACATGGAGAGAAATTTTGCTATAAATTGAGGGGTGAGAGAAAAGGAAGAAAATAGCTTGCACTAGATGCATTTATTCCAATGCACAAATGTTGATTTATAATCCTATTTGATTTCTTGTATTAGATGCATTCATTTCTATGTAGATGTTGATTTCTAATTCTATTTCATTGCTTGCATTTAATTCATTAATTTCATTAAAGATGTTAATTTGTAATCTTTTTTTATCAAGCTTGCATTAGATGCATTGATTTTAGTGTATAAGTTGATTCCTAATCCTATTTGATTGCTAGCACTAGATGGATTTATTTTAGTGTACATGTTGATTTCTAATCTTGTTTTATTGCTTGCACCATTAAATGGATTTATTTTAGTGTAGATTTTGATGTCTAATCCTATTCAATTGTTTTCATTAGATGCATTGATTTTAATGTAGTTGTTGATTTCTCATCCTATTTGATTTCTCGCATTAAATGGATTGGTTTCAATGAAGATATTAATTTTTGATTTGATGTAACTACATATATGTTGTACATTAATTTCAAGGTAATTAGCTTAACATTGTGCATTGATTTTAGTGTAAGCACAAAAAAATTATTGACAATTTGCATTATGAATATTATTTTATAGATAAATGCAAACAAAATAGAATCAAATAGAACTTGTATTTATAACTTTTATATCTCTACTTCTTTTAAAATTGAATATATAACTTATTTCAATCATATTTGGGTTTCTACAATTTGAATAGAAGTTATTCCCATCATAAGGAATTGATTGAAATAAATCGATAACTACTTGTAAATTTACGAAAGTTCATAACATTGTATAAAATTATAGAAATGTTTTCATATATTGTTTTTTGACCTATATATTAAATTTCAGTATGATTAACTTATATCATGTTACAACTAAGCTCTTATAGATAATCTCGAAAGAAAAAATGTTGAATAAAACCTATTTGTTGTTTACATGACATCTTTTCAAATTGAAGAAAACTAATTTCAATCCTATTCGTTTTTTTTAATTAGACCTTGAGATAAGAAATTGATTGAAATACTTAAAAAATTTGTCCATGCAATGGTATATGGGTGGGTCACAAAATGTTTCACACAGACACAAACACACACATATAGATGGATGAATACAAAATTAAAATAATTTATTTTTAAAAATGAATTGTAATAACATATATTTTTGATTGAACTAAAAGACACCTTCTACAAGCCCATATGAAGCATGATTGGAATTCTTTCCATGTTCAATATTAAATTGATATCATATATATTTTAGTTCATTTTTAAGTATCAAGGCGACTTGCATCGTAACTTCAGATTTTAATTCTTTTCTTAGTCCATGTAACTCGAAATCAAAATTGAATGTACATATTTTACCAATAAAAGTTATTGTATATGAAAAAAATTTAAATTAGTGAAATAATTTTAACAGATTCATAACCTTCAAAAAAATGAGCTTCCATAAACAAGACTAATACAAATCCATAACCTAAAATAGTGAATTCATTTATAAATAAATTATCCATATGAAAATATATACAAATTACAAATATCACATGAACATCCATAAATTGAAATAATAAAAATCCATAAACTAGAATAATGTCCATTATGTACATTGATTAGCTATCCACATATGAAAATATACAAATTTTGTATCACACATGTGAATGTACCCTATGAAATACGCCTGAAAATATACAAACCATCGCACTCTAAGTACCACAACTCCTATGTGAGTCTCACCGTGCAAAGTAATTGTCCATAAGTTGGTGTTGAAGTATAACATATTCAAATTCAAACTAATTAGATCATTATTTGTACAAAATAAACAATATGGAAATAAATGATTTTGAACCACATTTTTAATTACATATACATGAATCTACTAACATCAATTGAGTCCAAATGAAAGTCAGATAGGATGGGGGTCTGATCATGAATCTATGTTTGTTTCTCCCACACATGTGGCTCAATGGTTAGGGCCTACATCGGTGGATCCACATCATTAGTGTCTCTAGACCTAGCATCCCACTCATGTCTCCACATAATAACGACATCAACGACACTGTTCTTATGGGTTTGTGTACACAATGGGAAGGACAAATTGTAATTGGTTTGCAAATTAAGTAGCATATATGTGTAACTTAAAAAAATAAAATGTAGAAATATTAGTAATAAAATTTTTACCTCAACTATTGGTCCATATGGTTGCATATAGTGACTCTCCTCCACATTAATGAACATATAATGTGGATGTAGAGGTGGAGGTGGAGGATAATCCATAGAAATATGCTTTGGTAGAGGATAACCTGGTTGATCAACTACCCCCTTGGATGACCTCTTATGATAATCCATATAGTTAGGCTGCTTCTACATGTTATTATGAACTTATTAATATAAATGCAATCCAATACGAGCTAGAAATTTTGGTATAAATAATTATGCATAATTTGATAATAGGAGTCAAAAGTTTCATATATATATATATAATGATTATATATATATATTATTATATATATATAACAGAGAGAGAGAGAGAGAGAGAGAGAGAGAGAGAGAGAGAGATATGTACCTCGTCTATGTCACTTAGTTTGTGCACCCTCGAGGTCTCATGAATGGTAGCACAATACATGCATAGGTCAAAAGTTGGTAAAAGTGTAAACTTGCGATAAATGCATCATCGTATGAGGACAATGGGGGGTCATGAGGCAATCGTTTTGTTCTCCTAATCTCTCCATCAAATGTAACAGGTGCACTAGCCAATGACATCTGCATGTTGCCTACAATAATCCTCTGGGGCTCACCACAGAGCTGTGAAAATTACTCTAGCTCTATTGGTAATACCAAGCTCTGAGACAGTAGTGGCAAGTATCTTGGTGGTGGTGGTACATGCCCAAGGTACCTACAAGCCCCCTGACACTGATAGGTACATCCAAAGTCGGGTCCATAATAATGAGATCTAGTATCAATGTAATCCTACCTCATATGTGACACAAACATTGCATATAAATTCTTTGAAAAATAAATGGTGACCTAGTCATGTTGGGGCAACTATCCCAAAGCTTGAATGAATCTATCATACGAAAAAGGGGTTGCATCAACATTCCTAAAATATTTTAGTGGAATTGAACCTCTATGTCTAGAAGGATGATCCAGATGAATGTCGAACAACTCCCCGTGAACATGAATATCCTTGGTGGTCAGTTTCACCACCTCCCATGTATCTAGGCCTCTAACCTCATGCCTCATGATCCTTTGTATGGATTGTAATATATTGCTATGTGGGTCCAACCTCCGTATGTTGTGATCAATGTATTGATGTAATCCATCATTAAAGACAATGCAAGATTAGTCATTGAATTGACAAGCATATTCTCTATATCTATTTTTATCCACATATTACAGGTCATAACATCCAATAATCTAATATCCATTATATTATCTTCCCATGGAGGGATCGATGTTTCACTTTGATCCTCAAACTTGGCATGTTGAAGGCCTACAAATCATAATAATAATTTAATGTATATAATTAATAAAATAACATCATAATATCATATACATTAAATTCAAACACATTAGTTGAAGACATTTTCAAGACATAAACACATAAAGTTTATAAACAAGACTTAAAAATGCAGGACCTGTACCTAAAATAGGTGAACAATGTCCACTAGATGTAGTGTGATCATCAACAGAGATAACGAAACTTCCTTTGACAGTCAAACTAGCGTTGAAGGTAGGATCTATAAGTGCATCATGAATTCTCAGTGGGCTAAGTTATCTATCATGAACCCGACTACAAACAACAAAACCCATTGCACTACAATTTTTTGCCATTGGGGCGCATATATAGGATGCCTCAACATGTTACATACAATACATATAAACTGATATAAGGAAAAAATGTTGACAAAAAATCCATTTCTAAAGCAAAGCATACTAATCTAGCATGAAGTGCTAAACTTTAGATTTCATTTTTTCATAATTTATCAACCAAAGTATTGAGTTCCATGTAAATTCAATCAAAAAAAGTGATCAAATCTACTTTCACACATTTTCTTGTTTCTAAATAATACATTTTATTCATACCACATAAATATTTAAATATATATGTAAAAAATTGAAATAAACTTATTTAGAAAACTAATAGAATTTCATACCAACCAAATACTACAATAGACTTTAAGTTCTTGGTGCTTGACTTTGACACATGACATGTACCGGGTGCAATAACATGAAGACAATGTTTCTTGTACAATACACTACATAATGAAACAATATGGTACAAATTAGAAAAGAGTCTAAATGTTTTTATTCACTAGTCCAATGAACTTTTCATGATGGATTTAATGTATCTATCAATGATGCATCATTGAAACATGAACTTATATAATATTTATATGTATATATTATATATATTATATAATATATCTATTAATTATATACAATACTATCTTGGAATGATATATATATAATTATATATAATTTTATATATTATATATATATATATATCTATAGATTAGATAGATAGATAGATAGAAGAATGTATGTATTACAATTATCCTATTAAATTTTATAGTCTGTTTAACTATATGTTACATTTGTTATCTATTGAACCGTTCTCTTCTCTCTCTCTCTATCTCTCTCTCTCTCTCTCTCTCTCTCTCTCGATATATATGTGTGTGTGTGTGTGTGTGTTAAATAATTTTATGTGATGTGAAATGGTCAATAACAAGTTATGTTATTTTGTCAGGTCCCACTAGCACAACTAGTTGAGGATGAAACTCCTTAGCAGGGTGACCCAGGATCAAACATCACTCAGGTGGTTGTGCCTATGCTAGGGAGTGTAGACATGATAAAAAATTCAATCACCTTAAGGCTAGTGTGTCCCAGTTTTGGTATGATCCTCTAGTGCCTTTGATAGATTATATACCTATGGGTCATAGTTTCACAACTTACAGATAAATCCTGGAGGATCACAAACAACTTGACAATAAAAAATAATAAGTTATGTTATGTTAAGTACTTATAGAACTATGTTTTATTATATATAATATATATTTTATATATTATATATTATATATTAAGTATTTATAGCTAAAGTTCATTAGTAAATATATTTATTTATATATAGTTAATATCATAATAACTTAGTTAATGCTTTGTTATATATAGTTACATGTTTTTATATATATATATATATATATATATATATCATATATATAATATTATATATTCATATACATCTATATAATATATATATATAATTATTTTATATATATCTATTCTCTTTTCAGTTTTTTACTTTATAATATAGTTTCTCAATGAGCAACCATATCCATTTGTCGATTCTCAAGCTCCTAATTTACTTATTATTGCTTATAGTTTCGTTTTTTTTTTTTGGATTCTTTTGGTTAATTTCCGGTTTCTAATTTGCTAGAAATTTGAATTCAATTTAAATAAAATAAATAAATAAATAAATTGAAATTTTGTTTCGGGAATTCAGAATTAAAAAATTTAAACCTAAAATATTTAGAAAAAAATAGTTTTTACCATTCAAAATTAGAATATATGCCTTTAGTAAACAAAACATTGCAAGTAAAAAAAAAATGAAATCCTAAATTATAGTTTTTTTGGTGCTTTCAAAGTGCTTTCTAGGTTGGTTTGAAGGGTTTTTTTAATAGTTTTGTAGTTTGGTTTTGTGGTTTTATAAGTTGTTTTGGAGGGTTTTTGTATTGTTTTCTTTGTTGGTTTTTTCATTTTCTAAGTTATTTTGAAGTTTTTTTTTTTGGTTTTCATGGTTTTTGTATGTTTTTTGTTAAATTAATTGCTTTTCATGGAATTTGTACATGGTCGTTTTTTTCTTAAAATTATTTTGTTTAATTTTGTAAAAAACATTAAATTAGAAAGACAAAAAATACAGAATACTTATCTTCATTTGAGCCTCTGGAATGTTAGCAGGGTGGTTGGTGAGATTGATTTGAATGCTCCATGCTCTAATTTCTCAATTGAGCTCCAAAAGTCCCAGTCGAGCAACTTTCACACTCTTGGTCGAGCTCTTAGTTAGAAAATGGGCTTGATCAAGACTTAAAGATCGATCGAGAATTATATCTTGATCGAGTGTTATAGCTCAATCAAGGGTTTTTATTTTTACCCTTGATTAAGCTACCCTTTAAGCACCCAAGGAGCTCGATCAAGTGATTAAAAAAGGCTCGATGAAGCGCTTAAATGGCTCGATTGATCCACTGCATTTTCCATTGGAACACGCCCTCTTTCACCAAAAAGTGTAACTTAGATCCATGCTTACCCCAACCAATTATACCAAGTATAAATATTGTACCAGTGAATCAAACTTCACTTCAACACTTCAATTTCGTTGAATCATGATACAAAGCACATCATTGTGGCATGTAATAAATGCTACCTAGAATTCCAAAAAACATGAACACCAGCTTAGAGAAAATGGAGATCCTCTCAAGATCTTGTCTCACCGACACATGCATGTGCTCTTACTTGTAGGTAATCACCAAGAACATGAGTTATCTATTTCTATTTTTCATACAATGATAATGTTGACACATCAATATGGAAATGTGGATAGAGTTACACTATCTCTTTCATAAAAAAATGGAGCAAAGTCATTCCTTTGACAAGATAATACAAGATTGTTTCTCTCTTTCATCCACTTCTTGTTGTTGTGATTTCTCCTTGCTTCATTAACTTCTTTCTTGAGCAAAATTTTAGCCTAACTAAAAAATCATACATATATAATCTTGTGACATGCATACATCTCTTCATCTAGTTCATTATGACTACTTGTATTCAATCCTTACATATATCTATGATACATTAAGACACTAATATGTGAGTCGCTTCAGTTATATGCACTAAAGTGAAACTCACACAAACAAAATACAATATGACATGAACTTATTATTTCATTCAATCAAATAAAATACATACATGCATTTCTACTTAGAATATTGTTTTGATCTATCCTCCCATCATTGCATGATTCCTAATGAATTTTTCCATTAGGTTTATTTTCTCGTGGGCTTACAACAAATAAAATTACAAAACACTAGATTTTCATACATCCTAAAGGCACTCCAACAGTTCTTAGGATCTCTAATCTTTTCCTTATCTTACTAATCACTCTTAGGATTATCCCAACATTTTTTGCCTATAATTTCTCATGATTTATCTCCTAAATATACCATTCCTTAAAGGGAGTACTTTCCTATTAAAAACCTTCTCTACTCAGTATTATGTCTATCCATAGTTCTTTTACAAATAGAAAAACTAAAATTATTTGTAATTAGGAATTAGAATTCCCTTTTCATGTTGAAACCTGGATTGGAGCTTTGTCTCCAAAAATCATGATTGCTTGGAAGTTTTATTTCTCCTTCATTAGTATCACCTAGAGTATGATGGAAATATTGAGCGGATTGATTAAGTAATTAAGGACATGTTACAAATGTAAGTAATGGATAAAACATCTAGATGGGAGGATTATCTACATTTTCTAGAGCTTGCGTACAATAATGGATGTCAGGTTTCATTAAAGATGAGTAATTTTGAGGAATTATATTACAAAAAGTGTCATAATATTGTGAGTTGGAGAAATCTATCAGATAGAGTCATGGTTGGCCCAAAATTACTCGAACATATGGAACAAGTTGGATGATTTGCTCAAAATCTGAAATTTTCCCAAGATAGGTAGAAATATTATGTGGATAATCATATGATGCATGAGGACCCATTAAAATTGTGGATCACATGTTTATAAAATCTAGACCATGGAAGATCTCAGTAAAATTCGATAAGTGTGCCAAATTGGCAACATGTTATTGTTGGCCTTTCGAAATTTTGGAGAGGACCGGTCTTGTTGCAAATAGACCAGCATTTCCTACATCCATGTATGTTCATGATGTATTCCATGTATCACTAATTAAAATTATTTCCCCTATACTAATAATGTGGTTGATTGGAATATTATTAAGTTGGAACCAAAAGGCGATTTTCAGGTTTAGCTGGTCTAAATTTTGGAGAGAGTGGCCAACGTTCTTCGTAATCGAGTCGATGACACGATAAAGGTAAAATGCACCATGCTCACTCCTCACAGGGCTATATGGGAGAGAAGACATCTGGGTAGAGGATTAACCTCACATTTTTTGTTGTTGTTGTTGTATATACATGTATATGTGTGTGTGTGTGTGTGTATATATATATATATATATATAGTTTGATATTTATTTGGTGACGTAGATGTATATAATGATTAGGCTGGTGAGTTGAGGTCATTTTTATAGGTCTACATGCCTATGTATTTGTGTATATGAATTTTGGGGCTAGCTTTCTTGGGGAAATATATGTGGTTTTGGAAAAGTGTCCAGATGTCCAAGATTGTAAATATTATAAATATTGTACATATTTCTCTATTAGTAAAAGAACAACTAGCTATGGATCCCACTCCAAGGAAAAGAGCACGCAGGGCACTGAAACTCTAGGGTTATAGACAATAGGTTTTTGTTTTGTGTTGGGGAGAATGACACCTGGGGGGCCACGTGGCGTTAGGGAGGTGAAAAGTTATGGAGAGCCCCCATACATAATAAAAGGGCATGTATAGGACCATTATCATCATCACCCATTATTTTCATTACTATTCCTCATCATTAGCCATTATCATTGGTTAATAATATCACCATATTCAATATTCATCATCCATTCCATGGTGATAGGTGGGTAATGAATCTCATTTATTTACTAATTGGTGAATCCAATGTAGGGTTCTGTAACTAACTAAGGATTTTTAGTCAGTGAGTCTGGTTCTTAGAGTTTGAAACTGCTTGGAGTTCTCATGATCATGATTCTACTTACCATCTAGTGAACTTTATGCTTGGTTTCTAGAACTAGTTGGGAGCTTCTTTGGTTCTTGTGACTAGATTGTGAGCCCTAAGCTTGGGTTATAGAACTACCTCAAACTAATTCATTTTATAGCCTAGAAGGGTATTTAAAAGCCCTAGAAGTAGCATCATCTCCTAGAGCCATGTGCTGAAAAGTTCCTACCTAGCCATAAGGTGCCCTCAAAGGTGGGCACCACAAAGAGTTGACTTGAAAGGCCCAAAGAATGATGTTCCACTTGGGTGCATGTTTTTAGAATAAAACCACAATGATTACTATTGTGGCTATTGGGTTGGTGCCTTGGTGATGGATATGCAATTTCTATTGGTTTACAGTTTCGTGTAGAGTTTCATCCCTAACTTAAGGATGGACCATGGTTGATATTGATGAACCATAAGGTATAAAGGTTTGTGGAACATGGATATCCCATAGCCATTTTTTATCTCATTTCAGGTAATTGTTCATGTTTATTGTGTTCTTTTCTATATAAATAAATTTGTGCTGGAAACCCTAGTATTTTGGATTATGCATCTTTCTATCATTAACATTGCATTTATTGAGGTTATTATTTTATTCTACAAATTATGCATTACATTGTATAATGATTTGTATATGTTAATGCTACATCTCTATATTTTGGACATAATGCATTCTTGTATCTTTCACTTCATGTCTCACTTCCGCAGTTAATTCTTGGAATTATGAGCGGTGTGGTTGTAGAGTTCAAAGATTTTCTTACCTTGACATCCCTTTTTGCCTATATCTCCTCCCTTTTCCTATAATTATCACCTAAGTAATGAAATAGACACAAGTTTTTGTTAAAGGTAAGCGATAACATGACTTCTTCTTCATGTTTGTCTACATACCGTATTATTTTGTTAAAGAATGCATTTGGCTGCAAAATTGGTCTATTTCTGTAACTGCCTCCATTTTTTGCTAAGTTCACAAGCTCCATCTCAGCAAAGACTGATATAGATGGATAAGGAATGGTCCCCTAGTGGATTACTTCCTATTCCCTTGAACCAGTTCATCAACATGATTGAAGGATATCATAGTAAAACCCTAAAGTCAACTACAAGATCGTCGCCGGGATAGAATTTGAGTTTCATCGAAACCTTATCGATTTGCTTTCGAAATATTAAAGTGAATGTTTAGCGATATAGTTTAATTGAAATAAAAATATTTATGCTTAAAATGCTCATGCTGTTATGCCAAAGAGTTATTATAAAAACCATGGTGGCACTTCATTTTGGTGTGCACCGGATGATGTAATTTTTGAAACAGTTTGTTAAGTTTCGTTTTGCAAGTAATAGAATTGGTTTTATGTGTGTATGTGGTACACTGATTGGAAATTGTCGACTGATTTGTGGGGGGCCCTTACGAGTAGTAACAGGTCTTTAACCGATTGCAATTAGATGTTTTGATTACTTGAATACTCTGCTTTTGTGTGAATAAATGTAGTATGACGAGTTCCCCAATGAATCGTTATATGCATGAGCACTTACCCTTGCTTTATACCTAGTTTAATCTACTATTTGAATTTCTTTTTATCTGGGAAAATATGGTTATTTCATTTTCTTTTTATCTAGTATAGTCCAACTGTGCTTACTTCATAGCGTAGTTGTTGTTCAAAATGTCTTGTTTGGATGAAATTGAATAAGTAAAGGTGTGAGAGTCTTCTCCTTAGCAATTGAATTCGAATAGTATTCCTTTACGGTTTGATAGAATAGATTTCTCTTGCACTTGGTAAATTAGAGGTGCAGCATAAAAATTCAAGACAAAAATCCAAAACAGTGTAACAAAAGTAAAACCTAGAATCACTCTCATATCATCCATAAACTTATTCAATCGAGAGTAACTCCTAAGAAATTAGCTAATAGCTTTAGGGATTGAGACATTAATATAATTAACGACACCATGTCCATACTAATATTAAGTTTAAACCCTAACAAGAACATAATAAAATAAGAAATAACTTCTAGCACATATAGTGCACCTGTACTTCATTAGTATACCTACCCTAGTAGATAATTTATGATTGACAATTTAAAGACATTAAATTGTCCAAATAATGGTTATAGTAGCATTACAAAACAAGGGGCTATAAATGTTACAAAAATAAAACCATGATATCACGATATAACATTTTAGGTGTCATGGGTTCAACTCTATGGGAATGATTACACACTTTCTTTTCTCAAATTTCTAAACATTTAACCAATTATTACCTATGAAGAGAGCTTGAGTAGAATGTCGGGAATATGTTATCATTGATGGAAAACTAAAATGAAGATTATGAGAGGTATCCATATGTTTTCAAGGAGATGCTTGTAGGTTTTAACCCTGTATAGAAATTACCTGCATACGAATTCTAAATCACAGGAAAAATAAAAATGCGAGAGCATAACACATAAAACACATATACATAGAGATTTCCCACTGGATCTCAAAACCGAGACTACTAGCTTGATTTTTCATTAT
>APFE031090516.1:57656-73975 GCA_000404065.3 Pinus taeda | reverse complement strand
AAAATTGAAAAAGAAAAGTTGTATCAAAGTGTCATTAAAATTTATTAAATTCAGAATAACATCCCTGTTCCTTCGTTGATCTTAGGTTGAGATAATGGAGTCCACAAATCATGGAATCCCTCTTGAGGGGAATCCTAGTCCATTTTCTTCTTGGGGAAATATTGATGCTCCGTATATGGCCACATTGTCCCTTCCAGGAATCACAATTGGTCTGCCAATATGGCTATTCTCAACCTCTGTCATTCAAAACACTGTAATTCCTCAGCAATCGAATCAGCAACCATTTGATACTAAAGTTGACCCTTCACCTTCTACTTCGTTTATTTCTCCCTCCCCTTCTTCCTCTTCGGTTGGTGAAAATAGTGACACTAGTAACCAAGTAGCTGAGAAGAAGAAGAAAGGGAAAGAGAAGAAGAAGAAGAAGTCAGTTAAGCAAGGGGGCAACCATGAATCATCTGGTGAAAATTTGCACATTAAATCTCCTAAATATCCTTATCTAATTTGCAAAGTAAACCATTTTCATCGAGATTGTCCTTGCATTCTGCGGATCTTGAGAGAATGGTCCCCCCGTTTGCACCATTCGGTGTCGTCAAACTTTGGTGATCATATTGATAGCACACCATCAACTAGTGAAAGTGAAGTTCCCGGACAGAAAGGAAAGGTCAAAATTCCATGTCTATTATGTGAGGGAGACCATCACCTTCCCCATTGTCCTTTTTTGGATGGGGCTAAGAGAATCTTACATAGCTATCTTGCTTTACCACAGTGACTTCCACCTGGATATAAGAAACTCACCTCAAATTATTTACTAGTTGAAAATCTGACTGACATAAATCAATCATTGGTCGAAACACCTACCATTGAGAGTGAACCTTCTGAGTCCATACCAGATCAAAATCAGTAGGTAAAGATGGCGGTCGACCCAATCTTGCCTTTAGAAGGTGAACCTTCACATGATACAATTTCCAAAGAGAATGAAAACGATACCGTTCAAATTATTTTTGTTAATACAGAGTCTGATTAACTTGGGGGCAATCTGCCCGTTCCTTTACAACAGGAGGAAAATTCCCCAATTCAAGGGGTTCATTCAATCATTTATTCGATACCCCCTCCAAGAAATCTAATCGCTTCCTTCGATTGGAATCAGCTAGCAAAATCTTGCCTTCCTTCTAATGTACCATTCCGAATCATAGTACAAGTCTACAAAATGATCGTGTTTGGCACTATCATAGATGAAGGGGCTTCAGTGAGTATCCTTTCCTAAACTACTTGGAAAGCGCTTGGTTTACCATCGCTTATGCCTGTTACACAAAATTTGTCAGGTTTTAACAAAGGAACCAGTCAACCGTTAGGGATCCTTCCGAAGTTGCCGATAACTTTGAAAAGGAAAACCGTTCGCTTGAATGTGATCGTAGTCTAGGGACCGTTAGATTACAATCTAATCCTTGGATGTGACTATGTTTATTGCATGGAAGCTATTGTGTCCACACTCTTTTGAGTGATGTGTTTCCCACATGAAGGAAAAATTGTCTAGCCTATCAACCAGGTTTCATTTCGTGGTTCAAACAGAGCTCCAAGTCAAAGATCATCCCTAAATGGTCTCTTTGCATCAAGAGTGTCTCTTCAACCTTCATTCCATCCATCTTATTGCAGCGAGTAGTTTGGTGAATGAGACGAAGCTTAGGGGGCATGCACCCTGGTCTGCTTTGGTAGACGAACCTAGATGAAAAGATAAGTTTCCCTATAGGGTATGTGATTGGTCTGAAACACCATTCATCTTTGTCTACGCTTCGGACGAAGCCAAGTGTTTTTGTCTAAACGATGATTAAAACCAATCCTGCTTAACCGTGGTAACTTCCACATGGTTACCTAGAGTCTCTCCTTTTCTTGATACCTGGGGGCATGCAAACCTTTTCATGCAAGCAAAAAATGACCAATTTCATTTTTTAGCTTTTTAGATTTTTTTAGCTTTTTTAGTTTTTCAACTTCTTTGGTTAGACGATTGGTCTGACCCACCATTCACCTTTGTCTGCGCTACGGTCAAAGTAAAGGAAGCGTTTGAACCATTCCGAAAATGAAACCATCCTACCTAACCTCAATAGTTCCTTAGCTTTCTAGTTTTTTTAACTTTTTAGTTTGGTCATTTCTAGTTTACATAAAAAGGCAACAGGAGCAATGTTATCGCATGGTTCAAGCTCATTAAAAAGTAAACCTACCACTGAGCATATGTTCCCCCAAAGTTCAAGCTCGTTAAACAATAAACCCACCTTTGGTAAATAATCTTTGTGATTGCCATAATGCCAGCCTTTTGAGCCTTGGTTGTGTTCCTGCCATCACCTCCATTCTCTTCGCCGATTATATGCTTCCACTTGATTGTTTACCCTTTTGAGGAACAACTGCAATGAGTGGTCCTGTTAGCCACCGTCTTCACATCACCATGTTTTGAGAAGTTCCCAGCTTACCCAGAACCAGTTTCAACCCTAAACACTACCCGTTCCTCAAAAAATGAGTCCACTTTAAACTCTTTTTAGAATCGTTAAATATGAAAATATTGTCGAGCAATTGGCCTCTCCAGCTCGCTAAAGTAATTGGAAGTGCCATCCCTCCTGCATATTTTAATCTTTTTGGACCTGAGGGATTATTCCACAAAAAGATCGAGCGCTTGTTTTTCGGCTCGCTAAAGCAATCGAAAAATCATCTCTTATGTATTATTTTATACTTTTTTTATACTTAAGGGATTATGCTATGAAAAAGGATCGTTGGAGTTTCCTTTTCGTCCCTTTTCAAACTCTCTAAACATGAAAAGGATCGAGTTATCCTTGTTGTTAAACTTGTTAAAACAATAGCGACAAACTTGTCTGCCCAGACAAGAACGAGTTTCATTGTTGCTAGGCTCGCTAAAACATAGCAACAGGTTTGCCCGAAGGGAAAATTATAGAACAAGAATATGTTATCCTCCTCAAGCTTGAAAAAAATAAAGAGGTACTGATCAACAATGACTGTGAAAAAAGGGAAGAAAACTTAAAGAATTTTATTGGTAGCAAGTCGCTCATGAACATGGCACTTTCACTCCATCACCATGATTGAGTTGGGTTGAGTTATTCCGTTCACCAGTCATATCACCGTTGGTCCGCTGTACCATCCATATTTTAGGGTTAATGCTACCAATCCATCTTAGTGTCGCCGATATGTTCAAGAGAAGTCATTGAGAGAATTCACCATCAGGTTAATGCCTCATCCACTGCAATACCTTCACCCTCCATTTTTCATGACTGCCATTCCTGAACCTTGTATCATCAGATCATTTTCACCTCCAGAAAATCATTTGGTTCATTTCATGCTGTTGATGTGGGATACATTAAGGCCATCCTATGGTGGGTCACTTCTTGTTGACATCAGCTCATTATTCAAGAAGTTGACTTTGAAACAACCCTTTCAGTACTTTGAAGCCTGCATGCCTCAATGGAAAGTTTCTCACTTCCGGTGATAGGTTTACATCAATGGCCTTTGATCGAGAGATTTTGCGTGGTATTCAACATCGGATCATATATTCACACCAGGTAAATTGCACTGTAGTACCTTGAGGGTCATTATCATTATCGGTGATTCCTCTCACGCCTGTTAACAGCTTACATTATTGGTTGGTAATCAGGCGATGTCTTTCCATGTTCAACTTCAGGACATCTTTTCACATGGATCAACTTGTACATCGAGCGAAGATTGAACGATTTTGAAGACCTCGGATCTAGTTTCATCCATCCAGGTTGCAATATATTCAGGAATAAAAAGACATCAAATGTACACAGAAGCTGCACAGATTATCATCCAAGCTAAGGGATGATGACTCTACATATAAAGAATCACCAGTCTGCAACTGCAGACGATTATCTATTCTATGTACATGAAAATGAATTTATAAAGCTAAGCATGGGAATGCCCGCCTTAGCTAGATCATGGAAAATTATATTGTGATGATGTATTGTATTGTATCTTATACAGGTCACCTTCCAGTTCGAATACCTCATACCCTCATGATAAAGCATTTCACCTGACATCTAAAGATTTACGACTTCATGCTTTAGGGGGCAACTGTTATAGAAATATTTGGGCACTGCAACCCCAATCTTATATGTCGATAAACCAAGGACTCTTTAACCCCTAAAAGTGTTGTTTCATACTCTAGAAGATCATAGTCAATTGATTACATCATTCCCCAGAAGTTCCACCTGAAAAACCACTCAAAACTTGCCAAAACTGGACCATACTGACTGCTCCACTATCAAGGTGCGATGCATACTGACTCCTACACTAGCTAGGTGCGATGCATACTGAAGAGGCCTTTTGTGGGGTGTGATGAATGAGAATGGACAAATGTCTGAGACAGTTTGCTAAGTGGATACTCATGGAATCTTCTAGAAACTTCTCCTATGACACTTGCCTCTCTGAATTCTCCTAGGGATGAGTAAGAGATCCAAGAAATCTCCAAGAGGAACCAAGAACTACAAGTGGAATGACACTAATAAAAAACCCAGAGATGGCTCACAACCTTGCAGACATCTATAAATGGATTCCTCATCTAAGAGATGTAGACGCTGGAATTTTGTAATTTGTAAGGAAGTGCTGATAGTTTGTCTTTGAGAGAGAACATTGTATTGTTGGGTGTTCTTGGTTTTGATGAGGTGAAGAGGGCTTTGGTGTTGGGAGGATGATGCTAGATCAGACAGTTGGGTTGTAATCCTCTCTTCTATTATTAATTAAACAATAGCAAAACAATAGCGACAAACTTGTCCGCCCAGACAAGAACGAGTTTCACTGTCGCTAGGCTCGCTAAAAGATAACGATAGGTTTGTCCGAAGGGAAAATTATAGAACAAGCATATGCTATCCTCCTCAAGCTTGACAAAAATAAATAGGTACTGGTAAGCAATGACTGGGGAAAAGGGAAGAAAACTTAAAGAATTTTATTGGTAGCAGGTCGCTCTTGAACATGACACTTTCAATCCATCACCATGATTGAGTCGAGTTGGGTTATTCCGTTCATCGATCATCTCACCGTTGGTCTGCCGTACCATCAATCTTTTGGGGTTAATGATACCAATCCATCTCAGTGTCACCGATATGTTCAAGAGAAGTCATTCAAAGAATTCAACATCTAGTTAACTCCTCATCCATTGCAATACCTTCACCCTCCATTTTTAATGACCGCCATTCCTGAACCTTGTATCATCATATTGTTTTCACCTCTAGAAAATCATTTGCTTCATTTCATGTCGTTGATGTGGGATACATTAAGGCTCACCTATGACTGGTCACTTATTGTCAACATCATCTAATTATCCAAGAATTTGACTTAGAAACAACCCTTTCAATACTTTGAAACTTGCATGCCTCAATTCCAAGTTTCTCACTTCCAGTGACAGGTTTACATCAATGGCATTCAACTGAGATATTTTGCGTGGTGTTTGACATCAGATCATATATTCACACCACGTAAATTGTACTGTAGTACCTTGAGGGTCATTATCATTATCGATGATTCCTCTCACACCTATTAACAACTTACACTACAGGCTTGTAATCAGGCGATGTCTTTCCATGTTCGACTTCAGGACATCTTTTTACATGGATCGACTTGTACATCGGGCAAAGATTGAATAAGTTTGAAGACCCTGGATCTAGTTTCATCCATCGGGGCTGCGATATATTCAGGAATAAAAGACATCAAATGTACATAGAAGCTGCAAAGATGACCATCAAAGCTAAGGGATGATGACTCTACGTATAAAGAATCACTAGTTTGTAACTACAGATGATTATCTGTTCTATGTACATGAAAATGAATTTATAAAGCTGAGCATGGGAATGCTTGCCTCAGCTAGATCATGGAAAATTATATTGTGATGATGTATTGTATTGTATCTTATATAGGTCACCTTCCAGTTCGAATACCTCATATCCTCATGATAAAGCATTTCACTCAACATCTAAAGATTTACGACTTCATGCTTTAGGGGGCAACTGTTATAGACATATTTGGGCACTGCAACCCCAATCTTATATGTCAATAAATCAAGGGCTCTTTAACCCCTAAAAGTGTTGTTTCATACTGTTATAGCTCCAAATCTCACTCTTGATGTTTGTGATGCTGCACTCATGGCCTAGGGAAACCCCTCCTTCCAGACCTGGTTCAAATAATTAAAAAGTAGCGTTTTACTCCCTATACGCAACATTTCCCTGAGCTAAATGTGTGTGTACGTGGGTCTATGTATATCAAACCCACGTATATGTCATAAAACACTTAAAAAAATTAAATCTCCTTAATTTTGTGTGGAGATCACGGGTTTTACCTGTTGATTACCTATTAGTGTCTATGGCCCAACTGTTCCCAATGAATTCCCAACTAAAAAACTACTTTGGGAGAAGTATAAAAAGGCTTCAATGGGAAGGCCTAAGGGAGAGAGAAGACAGAAAAAAATCACTCTGCTGAGATTATCCCTAATCAGTTCTGAAGATCCTTGTGCTTCCAACACTTCCCCCATTACAGGAAACCCTTGTTTCCTTGAGTTATGATGTCTGTCCATTAGTAGAGATATCCTTGAGTGAGTCATGGAAGTAGCTTGTTGAAGGCTTGAGTTTGGACAAATCTGGAGGACGGTTCTGCTTGGAGCCTGCGAAAGGAAGACTCAGGTGAAATCATTCCTTTCTGTATTTTAGTTATCTATAATAAAAGAAACACTTGTCTTGTTCCTGATATCAATCTTCTTCATGCTTATGATATCAATGTTATGATTTACATATGAATGGTTGTTTTAATTGTATAACTAACTACCTTTCAATATGCTATGAAGTTGATTTCTTTATGATGCTTGGTCAATATACTATTGTGCTTTCTTGAATTGATTGTTTTGCAAGTTGAAGGATTGAAAGGAACTCCAAGAGGGTTTGGACCCTGGCTAGATCTACCCAAATGAAGGACCTGCAGGTGCACCTCTCTTCATGTAGTTTGTTTATATTAGCATCATGGCTGTGTGGAATGCTTGTTTTTCTTTGTAGATAACCCCCGATCTACTAGGGTATTGACCCAAGACCCTAGGGGACACTATCCCTCAACAGAATTGGTGACTCTGCTGGGGACAATAGTATTTTTGTTCCTAGTTTGGGTTTATTCAAGCCAATTAGGGCTCAGCTGTTTATTTGCTTGCTATGACTGTGTAGTCTATTCCCGTAGAAACTTGAATTGTAAGTTTGATCAGTTTCTTCAGACCTTTTTTTTGTTTTTTCTTGTGATTTGTTATATACACTATTTTTCCAGTTTACAGAAGCGTATATATGCAAGTTTCCTTAAGTGAACCCGCGTATACGCATGTTTCCTTGGGCTAAATAGCGTATACACATAGCTGTGCATTAACATAGTCGCGTATACCCTATAATTTTCAAGATCTTTCAAATTTTTTTGTTTCTGAAGATCTGTCTACTGGTCTTAGTCTTTCTTGAGCAGTTACTTTTCTATGTCAGTCTTTATTTTTACAGCAAGTTCATGATTTCAAACTCTCTCCAGTTGTGGAAAGTGTTGGTCTTGTTTTGTTTTGTTGCAAGCATCATCATTTTTGTTTAAGCACACAAGATTTCTTTCTGGGAATCTTGGTTGTTCTGGTCTTCCAGGGCAAAAAGGTTGGTCTCAATCTTTGTGGAAAATCTTGTTTTGGTGTTCTCTTTGTTTGTATGTCAAATCTGCATCTTTGTGGCCATCTACTTTTCTTGCTTTTTGAAAGTTGTTGAGTGATGATTTTGAGAGTTGTATTTCTTGATCTTTTGATCATTGTCACCAAGCTCTTTTGGGCTGCTTTTGATTGTTAAGAGCTTCTTGAAACACACTTTTTGTTGAGTTTTCACCCGTTTTGTGTTTTTAACTTGCAAAGTGTTTTGTTGCCTATTCTTTGATCATAAAGTTTCAGTCTTAGTTGGAGCACTTTTGAGAAGTCATTTTTGTTTTTTATTTTGAAGAAAACTTCTTGAAAACATCATTTGCTTTCTTTGGCCTTGTTTTAATTTAGTTTCCTTTTTGCGAGTGAAAGTGAATTTTTGTTTGTCTTGAAACTTGCTTTTAATGTTTGGATGAAAATGAGCATGAGCAACTTATATTCTATCTAAACATCTTAAGTGGCGAAATAGAATTGGTAAACAAGTTACTTTCATTCTTTGATTTAGAGTAATCTTAATTTTTGCATCAGCATTTACTCATTGCATTAGGATAAATTTGTGCATCTTTTAGGGCATCCATAGTTTTGTTAATTTTTATGAGTGTGAAGCTTGATTAAAAGAAAAGAAAAGAAAAATTTATTGCTTTCTTAAAAATTCCTGAAAACCTAGTAGAAATTTCTTTCATCGAAGAACAAAACGAGTGCATTTGCATATAGTTTGGTTTTTATTAATTTCTTTTGCGTAAAAACACCACAAGTTTCATTTCCATTTATCCCTTGACTTAAGAACAACCCATTTAAAAACAAGCGCTAATTAATATACACTAGAACTTTTTTATAATTGTCAATTTAGACACACCAACAAGTTTTAGGATATTTTAGGACCTTGGATTAGGTGTGTGGAGAGTAAAATCTCCAAGACCATTTTAAACTGTCAAACATAGGAGTCTAAATAGTGAGTGAAAGTTCAATAGTGTTAGGAAGACCAGGAAAGCTTCAGATCTGGGAGTTAAGCACAAGGGTTTTTGAAGATAAGGAACAGAGATACCCCCTCTCCTACTTTTCAGATCTTACCTCAAGACTGTTCTGCCTGGCTTCTGACACGAGTTGGTAACCTTAGTTGCTTCTTCTATGGATCTACATAAGTGGCTGCGGAGGGGAATCCCATGGCACTTGAGGTCGACATTGTATCACTCTCAACGGTACTACTGGAGGGCACCCTTGCGAAGCTTGGGGGCTTGCATCGGTGCAAGCTGTTGATAGGAGGTCAGCATCATTTTCTCTCTTACCTTCGCTGGTAGGACTGGGCCGTCATTATCCCAGACTATCTTTGGAAGGCCCCTTACTTCACTTTCTTGTATTTTGGTGTCCGATCCTCATCATCTAGAGCAAAAATACTTGAAAGTTGTTTGACTAGCTAACATCTTTTAGGGACTTTTTAGTGTGTTCTCCATGCTCTTAGTTGGCCTAGCTTTCATTTTTTCTTGAGTCTTTAATTAGATCTTAATAAAAAATTCAATGTGGTTGACTGATGGCCTAGACAGTCTCGAAGACTTCGTGGTCTTTCACCACCAAGTTTAGAGCCTTCTCCTAGAAGGCGCAGAGGTAATACTGCCGGTAGGTTTCATCCCGTGGGAGCTGAAACATCGGGGATTGGTCCTCCCCTCAGGGGCATTAGTGTTCAGGATAGGCCTGGTACTTCCCCAGAACTAGAGAGGAACACTCCAGTTCTTTCTCGAGTTCTCTTTCAATTGGAAGATAACATAGAGGTAGAAGAACTCCGAG
Organism: Pinus taeda; assembly: GCA_000404065.3. Taxonomy (NCBI): domain Eukaryota; kingdom Viridiplantae; phylum Streptophyta; class Pinopsida; order Pinales; family Pinaceae; genus Pinus; species Pinus taeda. The sequence goes on along the minus strand of APFE031090516.1, from coordinate 64,491 downwards.
AGTCGTTAGCGGCTTCGAATTCTCCTCTACCTTCTAACCATCCAAACATATTACAATATGTTGGGACTCTGACGCATAGACCATCAAGTCTAGGTCATATTACACACTTATCATCGATGACCACTACTGGAAGCATGGCTTCTACCACAAGTGCTACAACCATGTAGACTCCAACATTAGTACAAAGGGGAGGAACTATTTCCATCCCCTCTGCATCTTTATTTGGGTCTTTTGCTAGCACATCCTTAGTTGGGTCTACCTCCATTCCTTCTATGAGTGGAAATTCCAAAGCCAATGCATTTAGTTCTAGATTTTTCCGGTTTGGCACCCATTCACAGGGTATTCTGTCAGTTCCATTCAGTGCCTCCACATCCATGATGGGTGGGTCAGCTTCATTTTAGGGTTTTCCTTTTGGAAGTGGTCATATACCACATTCCAACCCAACGATAGGATCTATGCCTTTTTCTACTACAGGACAAGGAAGCAATCCCTTTCAAGGTTGGACTAACCTTGTGGTTAGTGGCATGGGAACTGGAAATCCGTTTTTCGGCCAACAAGGGAATTGGCTGTACTCCACAGTTAGTTCGTTTCAAAGTATTCGTCCCTTAGCTTCTGCTTGTAATCCTTATCAGGGGTTATTGACTCCTTATAATCCTTTAGGAGGGAGCTTCGCCGGTTATGGAGGTTTTTTGGCTGGAGTTGGTCAAACTCCGAGTTTTGCTGGATCACAAGGTCTGCCTTTTGGTTCAGCTGGTTCTGCTAGTTACTTTGGGCAGCCTAGTGCCTTCCAAAATCTAGGCCAATCTTTTCAGAACTTTGGGAGCTTCACCCAATCTGGGTGGAATCCCCAAGGTCCTCCTAGGATTCCTTTTCTGGAAACATTGAACTTGCTAGATCTCACGAAATTAACAAACGATCCAATCAAATACAATCTGGCCTGGCCTCTGGTCCCAACCAAACTCCCTTCAGACATTCCTAAGTTCGAGGGGAAGGGCGGTGAAGACCCGGGTGACCATGTAACCACATTCCATTTGTGGTGCTCATCAAACTCCCTTATCGATGACTTGGTTAGGTTGAGACTTTTTCAATGCACCTTGACTGGCAATGCGACCAAGTGGTATATAGAGTTGCCAGGGGGCAGCTTTACATCTTTCGCTGATTTGGCTAATATTTTCCTAAATCATTTCTAGTTGCCCGTCCATTATGATGTTGGAACTGAACTTCTGGCCAATTTTCGTCAGGACACGACAACTCACATTTCTGATCATATTCAGGAATGGAGATGTAGAAAGAGGCTCATTAAAGCCAAAATTCAAATACCATCTTGAATGGTTTTTGAAATCTTTACAACCTGAAATCTCTAAGGATGTCTTCCTGTCCGGAGTCTATTCTGAGGAGCAAGCTATTTTTAGGGCCCAACAATTAGAATTGATTTATTCTCAGTCTGGGATTCTACAAAACATCTTGCCAGATGCTCCTAGGACTAAGGTTGATATAGTCATGTCGAAGCTAGGTCCCCATGTGGATGGTATCGTTGGATCTATAGACACAAATGTGGTGAAATTGTTAAACCAATTGCAGCAGTTGTCTTTACAAACTACTTCTATCAATCATGTCACATCGTCTAACCCTTCATCTTCTCAACCCTCTTCGGTTAAGGCCGTCTAATCTTCCAACCTCAAAGGAAATCAAAATTCCAATGGAAAAAAGAAAGGAAGAGGTAAGAAAAAGAGTCAAGACGGGAAGACTGACGTAAATAAACCCGACAATAATGCTGGCGGTGGTGGAAATGAGTCTAGAAAGAAAGTCAAGTTTCCATGCAAGCTATGCAGTGGAGACCATTAACTCATCTCTACCCAAAGATTCAATATGCTTAACGCTTGTTAGGGTAGCAAGGGACTTCTAGCTCTCAAGCTGTGTTAACCAACCCTTTTGCCCAAGGGCAGCAACTGCTTGCTAGCGCGATTTCAAATCCTGGTACCTCTGAAGGGGGTAACCAGGAAGGGGAGAAATCATCAAACTTTTTCATGATGGGTACTAATGTCCATGTGGCCACTCAGTCGCGTGATTATAGTGAAGTTGAAACATCCAAGGATAAAACTTCTCCTAGAAATACCTGTTGTGTAGGTAAATCCCCTCTGCGGACAAAGGCGATCCCACTAGCCTAACTGAGGTCTAGCAACAATCAAACAATGCTAACACGCAAGTTCCTAATTGCAAAGTAAAGGCCAAGATGATATCCTACCTCTAATCCAATGCTTATATTCGTAGAAGGGTCGTTGCTTCCGTTCTTTCGCTTCAGCTGGTCGCAATCCTCACGATCTCCGCGAACAGACACCTGCACATGCAAAGAACAAGACAAATACAAGCATAAAATCCGGGGAATGCAACTATGTACCAGTCAAAAAAGATACAACTCAAACATCATAATAAAGACACATGATTGGAACCATAATGATAGTCGTCTATTATTATTGATAAAACAAAAGAGAATACAACCAAGTTCTGACGTCGGATCCTCCTTTGGTTGGGTCCAACCAGCAAGTCCCTCAAGCATTCACCCTTGAAGGTAGATATCCCAAGACAAAACTCTCTCTCACACAAGTTTACACAAGATGGAAACACTTCACAACCTTCCTTAAGCACTCTAGAAATCCCACACTAGTCACACCAGCTGCCTATCAAGCTCACACACTATCAGCAATGCTCTAAACACAATCAATTCCAAACTAGCAGCTGATGGCAATGGTGGAGGCTTAAATAGGAGAAGGAGTCTCCATGAATGGTGTGAGGATGAGCTTATCTCCAAGGAAGGTGGCTCAAATGACGAAACAGACATGCCAAAGAAGGGAGGGCGACATTTACAAGGCCAACAACCAGGTCTGGAGTCATCTGGAAGGTCGGCTGTTAGAACAAACTCACCCAAACTGGATCATCGTGGGTACATAACTGCACTGGAGTGCTGACATCGCTGCTGAATAACAAAGAAAGTCATATCAGCGTGATCATATATAAGGAACAGACGCGCTGTCACATGAAATTTGACCAACGCGGGAATCACGTGTTCTTCCGCGCTGGCAGCGCATGAGGTCTGTTTTGGGGCGCTCATCAGTGCATTTATTTTTACAACAGTCGCGATGATAGAGGAAATTTGGCAAAGTGGGTCATTTGGCAACATTAGAGAGCATGAGCAGGATTAATTGGGTCCCATGACACAGCAGGAAGACTGACAGGGAGACAGTGACAAATTACTGTGTAACAAATGCCCCCTAAAGCATGAAGCCCGAGAGAGTGGGAGGGGTGAAATGCTTTACGAAACTGGCTAAACTGGAACGCCACCAAGAAGAACCTGCATGTAGTACAATTGATATTCAAATACATGATGTACATGGTATGGGCGCAACCATCCATAACAGGGTACATAAAAATCAGGATCCCAGGTATGGACGTAGCCATCCGATGAGGATCAATAAATAGACTCAGGCATGGTCGCATCCATCCAATGAATGAGTCATGTAGTGATTATAATAATCCACAAAATGCAGCCCAGATCTCAATATACAAAATCCAGGGTCTTGCGCTCCAACTCGACCCGAACAAAATACAAGTTCAAGCATGCGAATATAGGAGTCGAAGTTGATCATGTGAGAACATCGTCTGATTACTAGTCAATGATGAAAACTATTAACAGACATGAGAGGTACCACCAATAATGACAATGGCCCTCAAGGTACTATAGGTACAATCCACGGCATGTGAATCAGTGAGCCGGTGTCGAACACTCGTAGAATCATCTGATCGGAGGCCAATAACGAAAACCTCATGTCGAACACGAAGAACCTGCCATTGAGGCATGCAGGCTCTAAGGCACCTGAAGGGAGTCTCTAGGTCAACTTCCTGGGTAATGAGCTGAAGTCGATAGGAAGTGACCTTGATCAAAGGTGGGCCATAATGTTTCCCACATCATCGACACGAGACAGAGAGGGATAAAATATTTTGTGTGAGATATTAGAGGGAGGTTGAGTATTCTGCCGAGGTCAACTTCTCTTGAACATATCGACGACACGACAGTGGACTTAGAAGCATTTGATGTCAAATGATCAGGGGTCATGGTGACAAGGCGATGAGCAGATGAACAGTCAAATAAGATAACCCAAACCCACGGAAGCAAGTGTGAAAAAATATGAGATGTCCCCACCCAGACACGAATGCAGACAAGTGCCATGTTCAAGAGCGACATACTGCCGACACGACGATGATTATGGTTCCTTTATTCCCCCACCATTTCTGGCGAGTACCTTGGCTATTTTTGGATGGCAAGCTTGACGGGGATAGCATATGCTTGAGAGGCGTCATCACGACGAAACCCGATGTCATTAAAGTTTTAATGAATCTGACAAAGGAAAAACTCGGTGTCTTTTCGTATTTAGAGAGTTTGAAAAGACAGCGAAAAGGAAACTCCAGGGGTGTCCTTTTTTGTAAAGTTGTGTCTCTCGAGCCCGAAAAGGTATAAAACTATGCTCGAAAGAACCGCCCGATCATTGCGACCGAGGAGTACTTTTCATAAGCAGTGACTTTGACTCGAAAAAGTAAAAAAGTGGTCAGAAGCACATCGTTTTGTAGCTGACAACGAGTTCAAAACGACAAAAACCCAACGATCTTTTTAAGTTTAAATGGTCGAAAAAAGAGCTTTAAAGGCGACCGCCTCTCACTTCTTTTAACGATTCAAGAGGGAGACTCGCTATCTTTTCTTATTTCACGTCGAAAAAGAGATTAAAGCCGACGTTTTGGAACCAAGTGCGTATAGAATCATCGATATTCCACCAGCACGAGTATCTGCACAAGGAACACCGCACGCGTAAACCTGTTCGAAATAATGTAGACAAGATGCATAAAAGCATAGTAAAACTATTGGAACCAAGCATATGGTAAAAACCATCATAAAAACCCATATGGATGAAAAATAATATTAAATTTTCAAAATTTACCATAAATAGGAGGGTAAACCAAATTTTTTACCATTGTTACCATTTGGAGCTTTGGAGAACGACTTGGAGCTGTGAGGTTGACAAGCCAAATTCCACCCCATACGTGAATCGAAGATCCTGGAGTCTATACCAGGTAGGTTCATCTTCCCTTACGCTCCATTTTGAAGTCTTTTTAATTCATTTTAACAATGGGAAGTGGTGGTTTGGGCGGATTTTTTGAAGCTCATTCCGCTCTCGGTCAGCGCAGATTTCCCCATTGGGTCCGCGCTGATCGAAAAAAATTTCCACAAGCCACTCCTGGATTAGCGCGGACGAGTGATGTACTTCCACGGTGACCCAGTAAAAATTATCAACGGGCACCATTATCAATGCGACTATTTTAAAAACAGTCGCGCTGAAGCTGCACAACAAGTTTTTTAATAAATGAACGTATGAAACTTTATGAATAGGGCCCTAATGAAATTTTTTGACCATGCAGGGTATAATGGCGTTTGTTTGGTAGGAACGCGCTCATGATAACGAGGATATAGCGGCTTTTGTCGATGCTGGGTGCCGAAATGCAATGCGGGTGTGCGGGTTGCTTAAATTCTTCCTAACTCCGCATTTGTGAGCACAACCTGACCTTCTTGAGTTCTTGATCAGAGCCTGGAATCCCACTGATGGGAAATTTGTGATCCGAGGCCGAGACATTGAGTTTGATTACACAGATATCTATTTTTTGACCGAGTTATCACGTCGAGGTGAGATGCCTATTCTGGAGGGGCAGCGACCCGGTGGTGATACTCTAGATATGCTGATGGCTTAGGTGTGCCCACGGGCACGCAAAACGCGAGTGGGAAGGTAGCAATTCCTACGGTGGAGGACATTGTCCTTCAAACTATACTCTTCATGGTGACTCGAGCAGTGGGCTCCTTGGCCAATCACGAGGCCTCAAAGGCCCATCTTCGATTGGCTCTCGAATGCTTGAATCCTACTATATTCAACTGGGCAGCAGCAGTAACAATAAGTATGAAGAGACAACTGACCAACTGCCGTCGAGGTGAGTCGAAGCAGTTCGGCTACGGGTTGATCTTACTCCCACTCATGCTGGAGTGGGTACCAACATTGTAGCAACAGGATATGGTCGTGGACCCACCTAGAGGTCCTCGAGAGATGAGGGCCACACGATGGGGCCAAGTCATGCCACGAGGAGGTGGCGGTCGTCCAGTGGCATGGGGAGTATACTTCCGAGAGTGGTTGGAGAGGCAGACTATTTTTGTGGAGGACTGGCCATATGCCGGTATAGACTTCCGTGGAGACCCAGACATGCCACTGCCCACTGGAGAGTAGTGGGATGACGGTGGTAAGACACTTGATCACATTTTTTGATTTTTGATTTTTATGATGTTTTTTATTTTTTCATGTACATGTCCTAATGACAAATGCTACGGTATGCAGATGTGGGACCGGGGAGACCCCTTGGCTTGGCCCCGGAGGCATGAAGGGATGCACAGGGCATTGGAGCTCTAGCCGTAGCTCCTCCGGGAGATGATACGATGGAGACCGTGATACGGAACCTTGAGGGCTTGCTGATAGGGATCCCAGATTACCAGGGGATAGAGGAGGTCCCCATAGCATCTTAGATCCATATAGTGGGGGTAGAACCTAGGATGCACCGCCTTTTGAGGCGGGTGGCACGAGCGACTGTGAATTATAGGGAGCACAACCCACCACAGTAGATATCTAGGTCTTTATTCCCTACTGGTGATTTTTGAGAGACATGTGTCTCAGATGTACAGAGAATATAGGCCCTATCTAGACATGTACACTTATGTTTTAGTGCCTCGGTGCGCCACACGATATATATA
>APFE031090516.1:21999-52399 GCA_000404065.3 Pinus taeda | reverse complement strand
AAGGATCAAAAAGTGACTGCTCTGGAGAAACTAGGCAAGGGGTTTACCAGACAATCCGTAAAACTGCATATACACCTTAGCGATCATATGAAAGCCAAGGACTTTCCATATGGCAGTCATTCTTCCCGAATGCTGTGTTCGGTGCGTTACGGGCTGTAAGGCGGCAAACACGGCTTCCTGTTGATCAAGGATGATAACCTAGTGGAGTCTCCCCATATATATGTGACGATACGTGGGAGCACAAGTTCGTACTAGACCACAGTTGAATCACACAAGGAGGAATCACCCAACCTTAATGTGAGAACAAAAGTGACTAGGTTTAACGACACCGGAGCACGTCTCTAGCCTAGACCTCTAGAATGTGAGCGTTATGTTCCAATGCATTTTTAAGTTCATTCGATTTATTTTAAAGTTGATCTTGAGTTACGTTTCGGTTTTCAGGTCCTACCGTATGTAATTTCTCAAAATCCCTAAATGCACTCTATATGCCAAAATATGTCATTTCATTTGTCGAATGCTAATTACAAGAGAGTAAGAGGGCTTTCACACAAACGAAATGATAACAAAACAACAAATAGCTTCCCTAATGCAGCTAATGGAAATCACTAAACTTTTCTTTAAGATTACTAATCAACTAATCAAAATGAAAAGCTTCTAATTCTCATTAACTAATCCGAAGCAAAAGAGACTTTTCTTTTTGTTGATGGCAAAGTGCATTAAACAATCTTTGAGAAACGATAACAGACAAATGTGGAAAAAACCGGTTGACCCCAAACAATTGTGATCTGTGCCTGGGTAGTGAAAAGAAATCGAAACAATGTCAAGATTGGTTCAACAACAATCACTTAAACAACCAAGCAAAAGCAAGCAAAGAGGAAGGCTAAATCAAACCAATAGCAAGCAGTAAACGAACCTTTGCAAACGAGTAACCAAGCAAAGCTGATCCAACAAACTTGGAACGATAAAACTAGGTCACAAAGCAAAAAGCAAGATTCGCTTCAACAAGACTCACAAGAAAGTGCTTCAATCTTCAAACAATGAAAATCAAGTCATAAACCAAGTGGAAAAAGGCAGGGGATAGCAAGACCAACAGGCTCAGGAGGTAGAATTGAAGAAATTCAATCCTACAGGAATCAGCGCGGGTAGAACACAGCAACAGTACGCTGATAAGAAACTACACGTAGCAACAATGCGATGTCAATGCGGAAGCACACGACTTAACCGCGATGGTTCGATTTCAGAACCGTTGCGACTGTTTTGTGTATTAACACGATGATCAAGAAATCACTGAAAGGGCTATGCAATGGCAGCGCGACTGTTTTATAATAAACCGCGATGAAGCTAAAAAATGACAACAATCAAGCCAAAAAACTCCCAAACCAAGGCAATCACTCTTTAAACAATCAAGGCACTTCCCAGACCGAACCAGGGAACCCCAAAAACAGAGAACTAATCCCGACACTTCGAAAAGAGAGCAAAAATCCAACTCAAGGAAAAAATGAACAAGAAAAGGACAAAAGCTAGCTCCAAGCTGTTCAGTTCGTAAACCAAATCGGAGATTGACTGAAGTGGCTTTGATCTACTTCGCTAATGCAGAGCAATAGCGTTTCGAAGGCTAACTGGCCGTGCTTCAGGCTCCGTCTAAAGTTTACAAATCAAACAACAAGGTAATCCTCCCCAGCGGAGTCGCCAAATTGTTGCGTAGGTAAATCCCCTTTGCGGACAAAGGCGATCCCACTAGCCTAATTGAGGTCTAGCAACAATCAAACAACGCTAACACGCAGGTTCCTAATTGCAAAATAAAGGCCAAGACGAGAGCCTACCTCGAATCCAACACTTATAATCGTAGAAGGGTTGTCGCTTCCATTCTTTCGCTTCAGCTGGTCGCAATCCTTACGATCTCCGTGAACAGATACCTGTACATGCAAAGAACAAGACAAATACAAGCATAAAATTCGGGAAATGCAACTATGTACCAGTCAGAAAGGATACAACTTAAACATCATAATAAAGACATATGAGTGGAACCATAATGATAGTCGTCTATTATTATTGATAAAACAAAAGAGAATACAACCAAGTTCTGACGTCAAATCCTCCTTTGGTTGGGTCCAGCCAACAAGTCCCTCAAGCATTCACCCTTGAAGGTAGATATCCCAAAACAAAACTCTCTCTCACACAAGTTTACACAAAGATGGAAAAACTTCACAACCTTCCTTAAGCACTCTAGCAATCCGACACTAGTCAACACCAGCTTCCTATCAAGCTCACACTATCAACAATGCCCTAAACACAATCAATTCCAAACTAGCAGCTCATGGCAATGGTGGAGGCTTAAATAGGAGAAGGAGTCTCCATGAATGGTGGGAGGATGAGCTTATCTCCAAGGAAGGTGGCTCAAATGACGAAACAGACATGCCAGAGAAGGGAGGGCGACATTTACAAGGCCAAGAACCAGGTCTGGAGTCATCTGGAAGGCCGACTATTAGAACAAACTCACCCAAACTGGATCATCACGGGTACATAACTGCACTAGAGCGCTGACATCGCTGCTGAATAACAGAGAAAGTCATATCAGCGCGATCAGATATGAGTAATGGACGCGCTATCACATGAAATTCGACCAGCACGGGAATCACGTGTGCTTCCGCGCTAGCAGCGCATTAGGTCTGTTTTGGAGCGCTCATCAGCGCGTTTATTTTTACAACAGTCGCGATGATAGAAGAACTTTGGCAAAGTGGGTCATTTGGCAACATTAGAGAGCATGAGCATGATTAATTGGGTCCCATGACACAGCAGGAAGACTGACAGGGAGACAGTGACAAATTACTGTGTAACACTCCTGCAGAGTAGGCTCATTTAACATGACTCTGGGAATGACAGAAGCTTTGGGTTTACATGGGCCCATGTGTGCTTTGTTTTTTGTTCCCTGTTCCTTGTCTTCTTCCTCATTCTCCTTAATAATATTTTGCTTCTTGGATTCCTGTCCATTTTGTTCCTCTTCATTGTTCTTATTCTTTCCTGTTGGAGGTTCTCTATCATTTTCCATGGGTTTTTTCCCTTTGTTGTTCATGGCTTGCTTGAAGGAGGGAGTGGGGCTCCCTCCTCTACGCCCCTCCATGGATCACTGCCTTTGCACAAACTCTGAAACCTTGAAATTTTTTCCTGCCTTCGCTTCTCGGTCGGGATCTATAAAAAGTCGGAGAGTACATGCATTCATCAGAGATATACATGGAGCAAAGATTTTTTATTTTTTTATTTTTTTCATTTTTTTTCTTCTAGGCCTACTAGTCGCCTCAAGTAGGTTTTCAACTAGTAGGTCTGCCTAGGCTCCTCAAATGAGGTTTTCACCTAGGATCTTTTCTTTTTTCCTTTTTCTTTTATTTTTTTCCCAACCCATTGACCGCCTCATGGAGGTTTTCAATCAATGAGCCAATTTGAGGTGCCTCCAAGGAGGTTTTCACCTGAGATTTTTATTTTTTCTCTTATTTTTCATTTTTTTTCTTCTACCCTACCCTACTTGAAAAATAAAATCACTTGCAAGTATAAGAATACTTCCAATGGAGACATGTGCACATCAAGATGACAGAAAAGATGACGTGTAGGCTTGAGATGCACGCTTTGACATGTACCTGAATCTGAGAGAACAAATGATTTGACTTTGATGATATCAAGCACATTTGAAGAAGAGGGTATTGCTACAACTTAATGACTATCTGGAACCATATTTCAATATAGTTGTGATGCCCCTGGTCCTTTTGCTGATCTGGATCATTCTTCATGTCTTCTTCTACCATGACCTTCAAATCTTTCTCTTTTTGTTGATTGTTCTCTTGAATACATGGAAGATTTGATGGTAACCATGAGGGAGCTCTCTCGATCTCTGATTTTGATGTCTGCTCTTCATCAAGTGCAGCCCATGATTTTGTGGTCTTCTCATTTGAATCTTCTTCTTCTGGATGTGGTCCTTCAATGATATCAAGATAATCTCTTTTTTGCAATACTCTTCCTCAGCTATGGTGAATACCATTGATCTCAAGAGGAGATGTTTGGAAGAGTTGTACCTCAACATTGCAAGTGGGTTGAGCTACTTCAATGTGTGGGTTTGGAAATGGTGGTATAGGTAGTTGAGTGGGAGTGTATATTTGAGATGGATGTGGATGGGGTTGTGGTTGTGGTGGAGGTGAATGGTAAAGATAACATGGAGTTTGGTATGGAGGATATTGTGGATGGCTCCCATAATTTCCTTGCAAACCTTTTTGCCAAGATTTGTTTTGGGGTTGAGATGACCAATGTTGCGAAGGAAAGGGTGTGTTCCAATTACTTTGAGGTGGATGTGCATAATCTTGAAATTGTGAATTAGGCTCTTGCATCATATGAGGCTGAATAGGTTGCCATGGTTCTCTTGTAGCTACATAACATTGTTTCATTGGAAATTGACTTGCTCCATTGTCCTCTTGGTGAACTTCCTTCAACCTTGGTAATGAGGAGCAACATTTAACATCATGTGATTCTGCATGGACAACATACACATATTCTTTTTGCTCATTTTGTATTCTTAACATTTCTACATGTTTGGTTAGATAGCTAAGAATTTCTGTTTTAAAGTCATCAAACAAATTTCCAAGTTTAGCTTAACTTAACGTTCTTGATGCTGAATGACTTACTCTTGCCTTTCCTCTTGATATGTGTTTGCATGTTTCACAAATTTCATTAAATGATAATTGGTATACATCACCTCTACTCATGAGATTAAGGAGATCAATCCATTCATCCTTAATGGTTCTAAGTAAGAGGCTTTTTAGTGTGTCAGATCCTAAATGATTTAGTTTTTCCCTCTTAAAATTATACATGAACCTTTCTATTAGATCCTCTAGACTCTCATATTCTCTTTGATTCATTCTAAATATTTCTTCTTTAAGATCATGATTTTTATATTTTTCCAGAAATATATTTGCATATCATTCCGTGATCTTATTGAATTAGTCCCTAAACTCATGAACCATTTAAGAGATCTATCCTTCAATGTTGTCAGAAAAAATCTCAGTTTTTGAGTTTTTCATAAGTAACCATAAGATCTACAAACAATTTCAAATTGAAAGAGAAGGGTTTCCGGATCCTTTGACCTTAGACCATGAAATTTTGGAAGAAAAGATGGAGGGATGTTCTTCATGTGCACACTACCATCAGTATCTTGAATGGGAAATCTGAGAGGATCTTCCTCATTGTCATCATCTCCATCCATTTCTTCTACATTATTTGCCATATTCTTCTTCTACCTACAAAAGTGAATGGTGACGCGGCCCTTACTGCACCATGTGATCAAATGGGGGGGTGGGTTGGTGTTGGAGATTTTTTTTGTTTTTTTGTTTTTAGGATTCAATGAAAACTATAATGTAATGCAATTTTCTACTTTTGAAATTAAATATGCCTAATGCAAATATTTTTTTGTTTCTTCAAAAAGTAAAAAGAAATGAATCAACTAGGGAAGAAAACAATGCATACTTTGACACGTCCCCGGCAACGGCGCCAAAAATTGATGAGCCTCGGTATTGCAACAAGAATGCTGCAACTCCCAAGGCTACCAACTTTAATTATCAACCCGAGGTTCATACAAACTTAAGAGGTATCGACACTATATGTGCAACATACAATGTGTCCTTCTTTTGCTCTCATGATGTAATGGAGCGCATGTACCGATGAAATCCTAAACTAATTGTAGGAAATGAAATGTTCGAAATGGAACCTTAACCTATTGCAAGAAAGAAAGTACAAGGAAAGAGACTGAAATCAAATGCTAAAACACACCATTTTATAACTAACTGCTAAGAGGCTTTGCTTCAAAAGAATGCTAAGTTAACATATATGCAATCCTACTGTCCTAAGCATGCAGATTCAAACCATCAAACCGTCTACTGCTGTGCATGTAAATGAATAAAATAAATATGTTTTTCTTTTTGTCTTTTTTCATGTGAGAGTGTGAAAGCTAATCTCTTTTGGTGATGTGGCATGTGGCTTGGAGATGATGGTGAATGGTCAGAAGGCTTAGGAGACAAGTAGGGACCCTTTGCTAGCTTCTTAGAGGATTTTTCCTCAATTCGGCCTCAAAACAGAGTTTCCTACAAGATGCTACACAATTTCCTACAAGATCTCCTAAAAACCTACAGGATACAGCCAAGAGAAAAATGATGGATGTTGAAGGTCCTGGAAAGCTTAGGAAAGGTGGTTGTGGATGGAATGAGGCAAGGGAGTGCCTAGGAACACTTTAGAACTCAAAACCAAAGTTGCGAGATGGCTAGATTTGCTAAAAAAATCTTGGAGAAGTTTCCTTGTGAAATGATGAAATAGGTGAGGTTTTAGTTAAATAAAGTGAGGACCATGGGTGGATGAAGCTGGGATGAGGTTGTTGACTATGAAATCTCTCTGTACTCCTAAAACACCTACACTGCATCAAACATTGACATTTACCCAAAAATCATGCAAACAAGATGAATTTCAATTATCTAAAGGAAACAAAATTTCATGAGCTAGTTGTCTACTTCATGCATGAGGAAAACTTTGTAGAATGATATAAAACATTGATGAAATCTGATGTAAGACAGAAGATAGAAGAAATGGAAATCAAATCCTACCCTTGAAAACTAGCAAAATGCCGACCTAAGTGTGGAACAAGAGGGTTAAAATGGTCTTGATGGCTTGGAGGTTAGGTAGAGGCCTAATCCTAGCTTCAATGCTTATTTTTCTCAATTCAGGCTCAAAACAGGCTTTCCTACAGGATGCTATAGTGATTTACTACAAGATGTACAAATTTACTATAATTCATCGAAGGACCAGTAAAATAAAATCCAAATTGGCTGGGACAATTTTTTTTATTAACTAGGATATATTAGGTCCCCATTCCAAGTGGAATCACCCAAGAAGACTTCTGTTAACCCATGCAAAAAAAATAAAAAACATTACTAGTCGAAAATCTAGAAATTCGAGAACTAGTGAGCTAGTAAATCTAAAAATGCCTAACCAAATCAAGTGCAAATTCAATGAGGTAATTTTTGTTATGGACTAGAATGCCTTTGTGATCTAATGCAAGTGGAACCAACTCGATTGAAGTTTGTTAGCATGCTCTAAAAAATAGCAGAAATTTATTGTTCTTTGCTAAAAAGGAGGTCCAACAATCTAGATTTGGGAATGAGAAGACTAATCCAAGAAACTCAATGATTACTATGAACTTCCAAATATTTTCCTAGGATGAAATAGTGCTTATGATCTTGCAAAAGAACTTACATCAACCATTTAACTCAATCCTACAACAAGAAATCATTAATACTAAATGCAAAAATAGAAAGAAATAAAAACTAGAGATGCATGTGAATAAGCAGTGAAAAGAAGGAAAGAAAATGATAAAAAATGGCTCTGAGGTTCTTGGGATGGAAAAACCAAAGGAAACTCAGAGAGCTATGTAGGAGAACAAGATTTAGAAGCTGAACATGACACCAATCTTCATTATTTTCATCAATAGAATTACATCCCTGCAAGAAAATACAATGGAGTTGCAAAAATACAAGCTCTCTCCACAATAACACTAATGAAAATCTATCTCTAGAGGAAAATTCAACTCGGTACTGATACAAAATTATTAAGAATCACTCATCATGAATGGAGCAAGCTTTCCCCACCAAAATCCCTTGATTAGTGGATTTGGTTCCCAATACTAGGAATTTGCATTAAATGGCAAGGAACACATTCCTATATTTTCTCAATCATTCCCTAGAGGCAAATTCGACTTGGTACTTATACAAAATGATTAGGAATTATTCCCCATGAATGGAGGAAGCTTTCCCCACCAAAATCCCTTGATTAGTGGAACACATTCCTAGATTTTCTCAATCATTGGAGTTTCACAATCTGTGCCATAATTCCATAATATCTTGTTGATTTATTATTTATTATTGATCCTCCTGTAGTAGGGAACAAGTCCCTAAATTATCTCCTCCTCCAAATCTTCATAATCTGCCCAATATTCTCAAAATATTCCACAAAAATAAATAATATTAGGCACAATATCCAATTATTCATTAACTTTCCTAATGAATATATTAAAGTTAAAAATAAATTATCTAATGCAAAAAGAGAGGTTTAATGTGCTGAAGTATGGTCATAGGCCCTAATTGATGTTTAATTTAGAGGCATGGGCCTTAATTTATGTCTAATTTAGAGGCCTATCAGAAGCCTTGGATCTTCACTCCATCAATCTACTTGTACCATAAACCAAAATATGTTATGCCTATAAGGTATCTAAGAACATGTTTTGCTTCTTTCCGTTGAAGCTTCGAAGGCTCTAGCATGAACTGACTAAGCTGATTCACTGCAAAATAAATATATGGCCTTGTGTTTGCCAAGTACATCAAGGACCCCACTGTCTGTAGATAGTTCCATCTACTGCCTCTCTTGTAGAAGCGTCCTCTTTCCTCCAGTTACTACCTATAGGAGTATCAATGGGTTTGCAATCCTTCATATGGAATATCTGAAGGATCTCAGAGGTGTACTTCCCCTGTCCACCAAATATCTCTCCATCTCCCTATCACACCTCCAAGTCAAGTAAGTAGTGCATCAAACCCATATCCTTCATCTCGAACTCTCTTGCAAGGTCCTCCATGCAAGACTGGATCAAATTATCATCTCCTGTCTTAATCAAATCATCCACATAGAGAACTAAGATGAGCAGAATGCCATCTACCGTAATGTAGTAGAGATTAGAATCTACTTCACTCTTAGTGAAGCCCAATCCACTGAGATAAGAATCTATGCGAGTGTACCAAGCATGAGATGCCTGCTTCAGACCATAGAGGGCTCTCTTGAGCCTACACACATGTGTCTCCTTGCTAAATGTCTCGAACCCTTCAGGCTGCTCAGCGTAGATCTTTTCCTCAACCAATCCATTGAGGAAAACATTCTTAACATACATTTTGTGAATCCTCCACCCCAATTGTTCTCCCAATGCAAGCATGATCCTAATATATGAGTATATTGCTACAGGGGTAAATGTGTCCTCATAATCAATCCCCTCCGCATGTGAGAATGCTTTGGCCATAAATCTAGTCTTGTACTTCTCAACACTGCCATCAATTGCATGTTTCACCTTATACAATCACTTAGAACCAATAAAACATTTGCCCGCAGGTCTACGCACAACCTCCTAAGCATCATTCTTTATGATCTACTCATACTCCTCCACCATGGCATATACCCACACCTACTAGGAAACTGCCTCTTTAAAAGAATATGGCTCAAAATCAATCAACTATGACATGAGTGCCATATATCTTGTATTTCTATTTGGTGATCTCCTTTGTCTACGAGAGGAACTAGGAGCTCTAACCTGCTCCTAAGCTTCCTACACTAATCTGTCAATCATATTGGTCCTCTTCCTCCCTTCTTTGTAAGGTTCCGTGTGAGTGGGTTCCTCGACTCAATCTTCTCTCTTTTCCTCCACATGTGGCTACTCCATATCATCCTCCTGGAATGTGCTCTTTCCTTTGAGCAAGATCTAACTTTGTGGATCTGACTGAGGCTCCGCCTTTGGAACTAGAAGCTCCTCGTCTGGTGGTATGCCCAAATTTCGCTCTAGAGAACTCCTCATTGCTTTCTCCTCATCAAATCTCACATCCCTTGTCATAACAATCATCCTAAGTGAGGGCATGTACACCTGGTAAATATGAGGTGTCTTAGTATAGTCTACAAAGACCCCCCTCTCTGTAGTGGGCTTCAACTTTTTCGTGCTATCTTTGGAGACGTGACAACATATTATGGATCCAAAGTTGCGAAAGTGGGAGACATCTCACTTCCTTCTATTGAAAGCCTCTTTAGGTGTAATCATTCTAGGAATTTTGTGAGGGCTCATGTTTTGCAAGTAAACAATTGTATTGCAAACTTCTGCCCATAGGGATAGTGGTAATCCATGGTCATGCAACATTTCTCTAGCAATTCCTACAATACTTCTATTTTTCCTCTCTACAACCCCATTTTGTTGTGAGTTGTGGGGTGCAATAAAATCCCTTCTAATACAATCCTACATTAGACACATACTCTCCTACATTATCAATTCACAGGGATTTAATTTTATTTCTAGTATCATTTTCAAATAAGACTTTAAATTCAAAAAACTTTGAATAAAACTCATCTTTCTTCTTCATGAAATAGATACAACACTTGCAGGAAAAATCATCTATGAAGATCACACAATACTCGTGCTTTGTAGTTGAGACTGTGGAAAATGGTCCATACACATCTGAGTGAACTCGCTCCAAGATGGCTTTAACTTTGCTATCTCAAACCTAGAAGGAGGATTTAACATATTTTCCAAGAGTGCATCCCTTGCAAACACCATGTTGATCAAGGGTGTATTTTGGAAGTCAAGTGGTGATCTACTGCATTATTTCAAAGCTCCATGGTGTAGGTGTCCCATTCGCCTGTGCTAGAACTCTCCAACATCTCAACCCTGAACATGTTTTATCTTGCTACTAAATACAACACATGGATCCAATTTGTTTTACTTGTCTAGTAGCAACATGCTTCCGATAAGCCTTCCCTTTACTGAACATCACATCATATCCGCTGTCTTCAAGTTCAATTACAAAAACTAAATTTTTCTTCAAACCAAGCACATACATTACATTATGTAGGTGAATATGGGAGCTTGACTCCCTCTTAAAGGTGGCAGTGCCAATCCCTTTGGTACTATACCTTCCATAATCTCCAATCTCTATGTGTAATTGTATGTCCTTCTCCTCTAAGCTACTGAAGAACTCCTTATTTCCTGTCATATGAAATGAAGCACTAGTGTCTATGTTCCATACACAACCTTGTATAGTACTTACCATGCATTCAATGAGGGTGAAATCCAAATCGAATTGTGATGTGAGAGCATCTCCTCCTGCTCCTTCTATAGGCTTCTTACTGGATTTCTTGTGTGGACACTTCGTTGAATAATGTCCATATTCATGGTAGTGAAAGCATTTAATTTTATTAAGGTCTTTCTTCTTACCATTGTTCTAGCTAGATTTTTCCTTGCCTTGGGCCTCCTTGCCTTTGGCCTTCCTTCTTTTTCCTATTAAAGAAAAGTTTTCTTCCTCATCAGTTTTGGATGTGACACTACCTCTAGTTTTTCTTCAAATCTCCTCCTGCACCAAATCATACCAAAGTCTCTCCCAATTTGGGAGCTTATCTCTACCATTAATAGAATCATGATAATTGTGCCAGGATTTCGGAAGATGAAGGAGTGCTAAGCTCAAAGGTTCAGATGATGGCACATTCTCTCCAACTCCTCCAAGTTCATATCTCATCTGAGTGAATCTCGATAGGTATTGAACAAAAATTTCATTTTTACCCATTCAAAAGTCCCAAGCTTATCTCTCAATGCCATCTTCTGTAGGGACCAACCCTATAAATTTTTTTATACAAATACTAAAAATACAACCATAAAAATAACATTGGGAACTCAAAAATCATTAAGAAATATATAAAACTTTCTTGAAATTCTCTTTATTGAACATATCATCTAATTTACATGTTGTTAACTAAAAACCATAATGAAGTCATACAAAAGAATACTATAACAACATAGGTACCGTTCATCAGGAGACGAGATTCAAACTTGAATTGCCGCTATTTTCCTTCCTTGGTTGTCTGTTGCCTCCAAGTGTGAATGTCGATGTGCTTAATTCGAATGCAATGACCCACCAGTTGACCTCCCAGCCTACTCCTTGGCTACTCTCCTTCCCTGTAGACCCCCGAGCTGCAATGGGGTTGTACAATGGAGGAATGTATTAGCTGGTAGAGGAGAGCACACCTTGGCTCAAGAGTCCCCTCTCTAAAGTTCTCTACCTCACCAAACTCACTATAGCTTGTAGTCACTACTCTGACATAGTGTCATCCATTCCAAAAATAGGGTAATCAAAAGTCCTTTCTCCCATGGCTTGCCCTTTCTTTTATAGGAGTCCTCATAGGTGAGACTTGGCATTTCATGCATAATTGATTTTTTTTATAATTCAATAGTTTGATTATTCACCCACCCATGTGCCACTCTCTCATCAAGGATCTCCAAAATTATTTACTTAAATTTTAATTTAAAAATAATATTTTTCCTCACCTCAAGAAGATTCCTATTTCTTCTCCTAGTTGTCTCTTGATCCCCCTTTTTTACTCAATTTGTGTTCATTACTAAAGTTAATTGATGAGTCAAGATTTGATCCCCTATCTACTCCCTAATTTAACTCAAGTTATCTCTTAGATGGATATTCTTATGTTGGTTGTTCCCACATGGAGGTTTTCTATATTTCTCTAAGATTTTATTTATTAATCTTATTTTAATTCACCATCCCCTTCTCTTAATTGGGTTTAACTATTTTAGGATTAATATTTATGCTTACATTTATGTCCCTCATTCCCCTTTTTACCTAATTAAACTACATTATCTACCTAATATTTTCCAACATGGGAAGGATAGAGTTTTTAAAGTAAAATATTTTACTTCTTCCTATGATCCTCTTAACCCAAGTTTTATTCTTGATTTAATTCCCTCGGTTTCTAACATCATTTACCCTTGATGTGAATTTACCTAGTTTTCATTTCTTGATTATATTTATTAATTTATTTATTTTTAATGATTCCAAGGCTGCCAAGTTTGGTCGTGCCCTTCAAGAACTTCCCTTGAAGTTCCAAGGGTGCCATGCCTAATAGTTTATTTGTGATGCCAAGGGTGCCAAGTTAGTCATGCCCTTCAAGAAATTCCCTTGAATTTCCAAGGGTGCCATGCCACTTGCCCTTCAAGCATTCAGTGGCTACGAGGGGAAAGTATAGGTGCAACGACAGAGACCCTACCATCTCTTATGTTGCCTGCTATAGTGAGACTAATGGTGTTGGGGATCAAGGAATCCACCTTGATGCGCGCCCCCCGATAAAATCCTCATGAGCGACCCAACTTTGGGTCCTGCCCTCATGACATCGTGATCTTCAAGGCAAAGGTGGTTCAACCTTTCCAACCCAAGTCACGGCGGGAATGCTAATGGGTGAGATCAGGGACACTATCCCACTCCTCCCATGTAGTTCCATCCAGTTGTATAACCCCATCACCCATATGTGAGTCATTCGGCCAAGCAACTAATCTGTGCCTGCAACCACTAACATATCATCAGAAAACATATATAGCAGGTTTCAAAATTGACTTAGAATTTCAAAGATAAAATAATATAAATTTTCATCAAACCAGGTGTCGTCAACTCATCATATGCGAGTGTCTTTGGTGGTTTACTACCATACTCAATAATCATCAGTAACAAGGTTTCTCAGTGTTAGTCATTATCATAATAGCATCATTAACATCACCTAGTCATTTGCATCATAGTTCATTGTGAACCAGAACTAATGCAAGTAGGTAACATAGGGGACACATCCATCATGGCTATCATCATCATAACATCAATGGAAACATACATATCCATCAAAGCTATCAACATCGTAACATTAATAGAAAACATACCTATCCATAAAAGCTATCATTATCATGATATCAATGAGATCATACATATCCTTTACTGTTATCATCATCATAAATTCAATAGAGAACAAACATAGCCATTTATGCTACAATCATCATAGTATCAATAGATAACATGCATAACCATTAATGCTACAATAATAATAATACCAATAGAGAACATGCATAATCATTAATGCTACAATTATCATAATACCAATAGATAACATACATAACCATTAGTGCTATCTTCATCATAATATCAATGGAGAACATACATAAACATCACAACCACTAATAATAGAGTCACGTGTCTGGATTCTCAGCCCGAGGTCCTCAAAGAATAAAGTGTGTGCCTTAGGGCTAAATAAATGTTAATGTCATATCACTATTAGTCGACTAGAGGGGGGCACTATATACACCCCCTCTTAATACTAGACTTCGTCTCGAAGTCCTTGGAATAGGTAAGGAAAACAATGATGCATCTCCTTAGCATCCTCCCAAGTAGCTGAAATGGGACTCTAATTGTCCCACTGGAGCTTAACCTGGTCCACTAATGCTCAGTCCTCTAGTCCGTCCCAACTGAGAGGTGTTCTATAAGGTCTTCGTATAAGAACGCAAATGGCACCGCCTTGATGGAACTCTGATAACTATTATTGTAAGCAAATTCTGTGAGGGGTAAAAACTCTTCCCATATCTTTTGTTGGTCCATCACATACATTTGAAGCACGTCTTCGAGGATTTGATTAGTCCTTTCTATCTTCCCATCTATCTCAGGGTGATAAGCAGTGCTGAAGTTCAACTGGGTTCCTAAGGCTTCTTGGAAACTGGTCCAAAACCTTCCTGTAAACACTACTCTCCTATCAGATATGATCTTCCTAGGAATTCCATGCAATCCCATAATCTCATCAATAAAATCTCTGGCTATTTCCGATTCCTTATATGTAGTCTAAACTGGTATGAAATGGGCTGTCTTGGTTAACATGTCCACCACTACAAATATGGAATCATGTCTTCTTGAGGTCATTGGTAATCGCACAATGGTCAGTCCTAAGATCAAGCTTCCTTCCTAGAAGGTAGTATCTCCATTTAGAAGGTTGTGTAGTTTTCTTCATGGGTTCTAAGTTTCCTTGATGCATAGGCTATTAATCTTCCTTCTTGCATCAACACACAACCTAGCCCTTCCTTGGAGGCATCAGTGCAAACCAAAAATTCTTGTTCCATATCCAACACCTTCAAAACTGGTGTTGTCGTTAATAACACCTTTAACCTTTGGAATGCCTCTTCACATTTTTCAGTCCAAATGAATTTCTTGTTCTTTTTTTTTTTTAAGCTTGGTAATGGCGCTTGTTGTCTTCGAAAACCTTTCGATAAATCTACGATAATACTTTTCCATGCCCATGAAACTTCATATTTCATGAACATTGGTTGGTGTTGGCCATTTTATGATGGCCTCGATCTTTACCGGGTCTACTGTGATACCATCCCTAGAGATAATGTGCCCAAGATAGTGAATATTGGTTTGGTAAAAGGAACACCTTGACAACTTCCTGTATAATTGGTTTTCTCTAAGACAATGTAGAACTATCCTCAAGTGTTTGTCATTCTCTTCTGAGGTCTTTGAGTAGATCAAAATGTCATCGATAAATACTTGTACAAACTTGTCTAAATAATCCCGAAATATTTCGTTCATCAAACTCATGAAAATACCCGGGGCATTTTTCAGTCCAAAGGGTAAAACTACAAATTCATATTGCCCAAATCTTATCTTAAAGGCTTTCTTCGGGATATCTTCTTCCTTGATTCTCAACTGATGATATCCCGACCTCAGATCTATCTTTGAAAACACAGTTACCCCCCTCATTTGATCAACAAGTCATCTATCCTTGGCAGAGGGTATTGATTTTTTATTGTCACTTTGTTCAACTGGCGGTAGTCAATGCACAATCGCCAAGACCCATCCTTCTTCTTAACGAAAATCACAGGGGCTCCCCACAGAGATATGTTAGGTTGTATGAACCCCAAGTCCAACATTTCCTTTAATTGGATCTGCAATTCCTTTAATTCTGGAGTCGACATATGGTAGGGTGCCTTTGAAATAGGCTCAGTGCTTGGTTTAAGGTCGATGGTGAAATCAATTTCCCTTTTTTGGGGGTAGCCCGGTAGTTCTTTGGGAAATACATCCTTAAATTCAACAAGAAATGGATTTTTATCAAGGTTTTCATAATCACCCTTATCATTTAGAGCTAACACCGAGAACATTTGACATCCCTTTCACCTATATTTCATTAGTTGTATGGAGGAGATGAACCTCAGGGACACTCCTCGGTTCATTCCCCTTAATCATTTTCTCTGGCTATCATCGTCTGTGAAATGTAGAATCTTGTAATTTTAGTGTAGGAGTGGTTCATGTCGTTCCAACCAATCCATTCCTATAAGTACATCATACACTCATAAAATTGTAGAGTACAAAGAAACCTTGGTCTTACATACACCCAGGTCCACTTCACAATCCTTTACCATCCTTCCTACATTTCTTTTCATACCACATGCCATTTCTACATGTCTAAATTCATATTGTGCAATTGCTTTATGTTTAGTTCTTGATAATGCATTTAGAGAAATAAAGGAATAAGTAGGTCTTGGATCTATTAAAATGACAAAACACATACCATCAATCTACTCAAATAGTATGCTTAGACCACATCATGTCATGTAAATGGTACAGGTGGTTGGTAGCATTATCATAACATAAACTGAGAATGTCCTTAGTAAAAAGAGAAAGAATAAGTTTCTAATGTTTTATGATGTCAATATTGGAAGTACCAAAAAGCCTAATATTAATAATAAACATAGGTAAATATTGTGTTATATAGCATACCACTAGAACATGGTAATTATTATATTAAATGCATGTATGATAGGGATACCAATTCGAAATAATAATTAATTTGGGCTTACATTAATGGTTATTTATATATAATTTCTTATATAGCTAAAAGTGTATGGTATGACATAATGTTATATCTTAGTATATAAGATATCTAAGGACAAGTATTAATAATGAAATAATATATAATAATAAATTCAATTATTTATATGGAAAAATAACTAAATAATTAAAAAAAATGTAATGATTCTACCATGAAACATAAAGGACTAGAATAGTGCAAGAGCTATTTGAGATATTATTTACATTCAGGTAAAGAAGCATTTTTACCGATAGTTATTGCCCAGCATTTTTACCGATAGTTATTGCCCACCATTATTTATGCAATATATATATATATTAATTTGTTTAATAAGAGATATGATAATTGTTTATCTATTTTACTTTAACATGTTTGTTTTTTTTGTTTTCTTGAATGCAACAAACTCTTTTTGTAAAAATTTACTACGCTCAATGCAACTCAAAATTTCAATTTTTTTTTCTTGGAAATTTCTTGGACTTTAACCTATTTAATTTTTTATCCTTAAAGTTGTTATGAAATATAAATAAAACAGAAACAACAACAGAGTATTTATTTCAACAAAATCCAATCTAGAAATAGTAGTTTTTAGTTGATTTCTTCGAACTTTTATTAAATATTAACAAAAAGAAATCTTACTCTAAATAAACTCAAAAAGTGGAGAGAAAAACTCAAAAACTGGAACCCTACATATTACTATACGGAAAAGAATCACATTAAATCACTCTTTTGTTTAAACCTTGCCATTTATTCCTCCATTGTGGCTAAACCAGAAGCAGGCTCTATTCGACAAGGCTGTCTCTAACAAGTCAAGGGACTAGAGAGTGCATACATTTCAGAAACCAATACACTTTGAGAATGTTAATAGGTACACTTTTTTTTGAGAACGTTAATAGGTATACTTTTATAAAACAATGGATATGTTTAATAATTCAATATGTGTTTCATAAGTCACATTTTAATACTTGTTTTATAAATTTTGTTTTAAATTCAGTTTACATGGTCATACAATACACACGATAATTTTTTTTTAACAATAATATTTCAAATAACTAGATAATAGTATCTTCTTATTTCCTAGAATATAAGGCAGAACACTGAAGCAACGAAATTCCAAAGCAAAAGCAAGAATTATATTCTTATAACCAACCACAACAAAAAGAATATGAAGAAAAAGGCCTTTCATAATCCAATGCCTAGATGTTTGATATTCCAATGTACATTGGAATGTAATTTTCAATGCACGATTTCATAATATACCATGTATTTAATACACCAAAGAAAAAAGAAAAAGAAAAAGAAAAACAATACAATAATTTCAAACCCTAAAATTATGATATGACAAACCGTAATATAATATAAGTAAACTCAAAAACTAAAACGGTAATGCAATGAAACCCCTTCCAGCAAAGAATCACATTAAATCATTTTATTTTATTTTTATTCGGTTCTCCCTAACAACACCTTTCTATTTGGCAGCATGCAATATATTTTGTCCCATATTGATAATGCCATTTAATATGGGGAGGATGTTGATGTCAAGGTTAAGGATTTTGATCCTGAAAATGAAGATGTGAGTGGGACTTTCTATGGAGTTGGCTGAGCATTTGAGAACAATCTTCAAGCGCAACAAAAAGAATCACGCAGATTTCATTTAGGAGCGAAGATAAAGTCACTGATCGGGTCTAGGGAGCCAAGGTTTTGAAGTTTCTGCAGAATGATTTACTGCCCTTGACTGCTGAACCTTCAATTGAGTGAAAGGAAAGGAATTAATCAATGTAAGCACTGGTAATATTACAGTGAAGAAGACCGAGGATAATAGTACTGAGAAATCCATGAAAGATGAAACAGAACTGGAAATCTCAGCATTTCATTTTAGCGAAAAAAATGATTCGAAAACTGAAGGAACAAACTCAGAAATCCAATTTTTCTTTTTTTTTTTTGGTAATCCACAAATCTGAAAAGGCTTGAGTCCATTGTTGTTTAACGCTAGGGGTTTCAGATTGGCATATAATTTCTGGGTAAATGTTATTATTATTTTTTTTTTTACAGATGCAAAGGCTTTCAAAAGAAGCACTGATTTTTAGTGCCTTCCCATTCAATAAATCGAAGGGAATTTTGTTACAAGGTTTTAGGCCATTGTTCTCACTGCATAAATCAATTTACTGGGCTTATATTCATATTGAGAAGCGTTTTTTATTAGTTTTCTCACTGTATATTTAAGATTCAGCATTTTATATTTTTGCTACAAGCCTTCGGGGATTCTAAATTTCTTGCTTCCAAAATCATAAGCTAACACTTTGATGTTTGCGGCGATTAACAAATTTTCCAAGGAGAGTTATTCTATTATTTTTTGGCATAAAAAAAAATTATTTTGTGACTGATATATTTTTTCCACATGGTTTTAAGGCTTGTTCTCTATTGTGGGTTTTATATGCACTAATCCTTATGATTTTCAGTGAGCAGATAAGGTTTTGAAGGGATTTCTATTTGCAAATTTGTCATAAAGTTTCACCCTTTTTTTAGATCTGGCCCAATATAACACAAATTTCTGTGAAGACGGCAAGGTTTGAGCTCATTTTTTCTGCTAGTCGAGAGCCTTAAAGGTTAATTGCTTTATCTGGTGCAAAGAGAAATCTAAGGAGGATTTGACACTCAAATTCGGAAGGGAATCGAAATCAGAAACTTACAAAAAGTTCCTTAGAATTCAAATTGAAAATTTATATAATCGGTTTTCTAAAGCTAGTCACATTTTTTTTAGTTAATTCTTTCTAAATATTAGTCCTGGGTTAATTGTTGGTGACTGCAGATATAATGTGATCATTGGAGAGGATTTCTTCATTAAGCAATATATAAAACTTTCTTGAAATTCTCTTTATTGAACATATCATCTAATTTACATGTTGTTAACTAAAACCATAATGAAGTCATACAAAAGAATACTATAACAACATAGGTACCGTTGACTAGGAGACAAGATTCAAATTTGACTTGCCGTTATTTTCCTTCCTTGGTAGTCAGTTGCCTCCAAGTGTGAATGTTGATGTCCTTAATCTGAATGCAATGACCCACCGGTTGACCTCCCAGCCTACTCCTTGGGTACTCTCCTTCCCCGTGGACCCCCAAGCTGCAATGGGGTTGTACAATGGAGGAATGTATTAGCTGGTAGAGGAGAGCACACCTTGGCTCAAGAGTCCCCTCTCTAAAGTTCTCTACCTCACCAAACTCACTATAGCTCGTAGTCACTACTCTGACATAGTCTCATCCATTCCAAAAATAGGGTAATCAAAATTCCTTTCTCCCATGGCTTGCCCCTTCTTTTATAGGAGTCCTCATAGATGACAGTTGGCATTTCATGCATAATTGATTATTTTTTTATCATTCAATAGTTTGATTATTCACCCAACCATGTGTCACTCTCTCATCAAGGATCTCCAAAATTATTTACTTAAATTTTAATTTAAAAATAAAATTTTTCCTCACCTCAAGAAGATTCCTATTTCTTCTCCTAGTTGTCTCTTGAGCCCCCCTTTTTAGTCCTTAATTTGTGTTCATTACTAAAGTAAATTGATGAGTCAAGATTTGATCCCCTATCTACTCCCTAATTTAACTCAAGTTATCTCTTAGATGGATATTCTTATGTTGGTTGTTGCCACATGGAGGTTCTCTATATTTCTCTAAAATTTAATTTATTAATCTTATTTAATTCACCATCCCCTTCTCTTAATTGGGTTTAGCTATTTTAGGATTAATATTTATCCTTACATTTATGTCCCTCATTCCCCTTTTTACCTAATTAAACTACATTATCTACCTAATATTTTCCAACATGGGAAGGATAGAGTTTTTAAGGTAAAATATTTTACTTCTTCCTATGATCCTCTTAACCCAAGTTTTATTCTTGATTTAGTTACCTCGGTTTCTAACATCATTTACCCTTGATGTGAATTTACCTAGTTTTCATTTCTTGATTATATTTATTAATTTATTTATTTATAATGATTCCAAGGCTGCCAAGTTTGGTCATGCCCTTCAAGAACTTCCCTCGAAGTTCCAAGGGTACCATGCCTAACAGCTTATTTGTGATGCCAAGGGTGCCAGGTTAGTTGTGCCCTTCAAGAAATTCCCTTGAAGTTCCAAGGGTGCCATGCCACTTGCCCTTCAATAATTTAGTGGCTATGAGGGGAAAGTATAGGTGCAACGACAGAGACCCTATCATCTTTTATGTTGCCTGCTATAGTAGGACTAATGGTGTTGGGGATCAAGGAATCCACCTTGACGTGCGCCCCCCAATAAAAGCCTCATGAGCGACCCAACTTTGGGTCCTACCCTCATGACATCGTGATCTTCAAGGCAAAGGTGGTTCAACCTTTCCAACCCAAGTCACGACGGGAGTGCTAATGGGTGAGATCAGTGACACTGTCCCACCCCTCCCATGCAGTTCCATCCAATTGTACAACTCCATCACCCATACGTGAGTCATTTGACCAAGGAACTAATCTGTGCTTGCAACCACTAACATATCATCAAAAAACATATATAGCAGGTTTCAAAATTGACTTAGAATTTCAAAGATAAAATAATATAAATTTTCATCAAACCAGGTGTCAACAACTCATCATATGTGAGTGCCTCTGGTGGTTTCCTACCATACTCAATAATCATCATTAACAAGGTTTCTCAGTGTTAGTCATTATCATAATAGCATCATTAACATCACCTAGTCATTCGCATCATAGTTCATTGTGAACCAGAACTAATGCAAGTAGGTAACATAGGGGACACATCCATCATGGCTATCATCATCATAACATCAATGGAAACATACATATCCATCAAAGCTATCAACATCGTAACATTGACAGAAAACATACCTATCCATAAAAGCTATCATCATCATGATATCAATAGAGAGCATACATATCCTTTACTACTATCATCATCATAAATTCAATAGAGACCAAACATAGCCATTTATGCTACAATTGTCATAGTATCAATAGATAACATGCATAACCATTAATTCTACAATCATAATAATATCAATAGAGAACATGCATAATCATTAATGCTACAATCATCATAATACCAATAGATAACATACATTACCATTAGTGCTATCTTCATCATAATATCAATGGAAAACATACATAAACATCACAACCACTAATAATAGAGTCATGTGTCTAGATTCTTAGCCTGAGGTCCTCAAAGAATAAAGTGTGTGCTTTAGGGCTAAATAAATGTTAATGTCATATCACTGTTAGTCGACTAGAGCGGGGCACTACATCTTCCTGGCATCACTATTGCTTTGGAATAGGTTTGTGAGAGTTTCCCACATTGTAAATGTAATCTCCTTTCCATGCAAATTTGAAACCTTATGATCTATGACTCCCTCTAGGATAATCCTTCTTTCTTTTACTGTGTCTTTCTGCCACTGAGCAAGCTATTGTGCATCTGATGCTAATGGTTTTAGAATATCAGTTTATGTGTACTCCAATACTCCATTATCATCCAACACAACTTCCATCCTGCCTTTCCAAGCAGATAAATTCAAAGTTCCCTCCAATGCATACCCAAGCCTCAATCCATTAAAGGACATTGTTCCTACATTGAAGAAATGCCTACACCACAAACCTGTTATTTGAAATTTCTTTGAGAGATGATCAAGAAATTTGTTTCTATGTAGTTTTCAATAACTTTGATACCATGTAGAAATAACTCGAAATTTGCAGCTACTAATGAATTCAGACTGAAAACAATAGACACAAATTTCTTCTACTAAATTCTACGAAAGGAAATTTGACAATAGAAACACATGCAATCATTCAATCACAATGAACACAGTTTTTACTAGGGAACCCAACTAGGAAAAACCCCTCCTTTGTTTGTATTATGTCAGATGAGAATAATGATCTATTACAATGAATGCCTCAATTCTTGAATCTCCCTCTGCAATGCAATACCGATCTCCTCCTCTCGAGTTTAATCTACCCAATACTTAGGAAAAATAGGCCTCTTTCTTCCTCCTATTTCCTTGCACAAATCCTAAGAGAATTAGCTCACTTGATCAATGAAAAATATGTACACTAAAAAGTTTACAATAATAATTAAAATTGTGCCTTTTCCTTCCACTCCACTAAGAAATTCAAATTGCATGCATGACTAGGGCTATTTTTAGTAAATTGACTAGATAACTGAGAGATCAATGAGTTAACAGAAGTTAAAACTAATCAAATGAACTCATATTGACTCTATTCCAGACTAGAGATCAAATAATTGAGTTTCACTAAATATAACTACACTAGAAAGCTAGATCTTAGCAATCAATTCATGCACAACTCTACTTCTTGCCCACAAACTTGAATTGACTAACTTAACTGAGTGATTTGGCCATGTCAGTCTCGCTAACTGCAACTCAAGCCATCCTGCTGAAGTGGAAAATTGAATTTCTCCATTTGACTAAGGCACAAGTCAAATGAAGCCTTCATAAGTGGTGACTTCGTTGGGTCTTAAGTTGTCAACAAATGGAAACTCCACCGGTTTAAAAATTTAGAAACTTGGTGATTTTCAAAAGGTCATGATTGATTGATTAGTGTTGATTGTGTTAACATTAATCTATGTTGAATGCCATTGTTACAAGATTGATTAGAATGCAAAGGATGAAAGTGATGTGAAGTGCAAAGCTATGATAACCAATGTGAAGGTTGAACATTGTTAAATAAATATGTTGATTAGTTCTCTTGATGTAAAAATGGAACATAATATATTGAGACACAAGCTAAAAAATATATTCTTTCATTAAACAGAAAAATGCATGGTACAAGTTTGGAAGATGTAACTAATAAAACCCTGATTTGTCTCTTGTAATCATCACTGTTGAGCTATATTATTTCAACTCTATTTTTCTTTAAAAATCTCTAATTTTCAGATTTGAAATTGAAGAGGTAGATTGAGAACAACTTTAGAAGACCAAGAGACAACTCCTCATTTCATATTCCTACATAGAATACAAACAATAAATAAACTATGCTTATAAATTATACATTGTTGAATGAGAAAATGAATTTTTGTGTTAAGTAGTTTGTATGAGAAGGTTCATGAGCAACAATTGAAGAGGAACAAAATTGAAGAAGAGAAGCAGAGAAGATGAGTAACGAACTTGAGAGAAGAAATTAATATCAGGTAACAAGAACACTTGACTATGTATTGTGATTGA
Source organism: Pinus taeda (assembly GCA_000404065.3). Taxonomy (NCBI): domain Eukaryota; kingdom Viridiplantae; phylum Streptophyta; class Pinopsida; order Pinales; family Pinaceae; genus Pinus; species Pinus taeda. Next base: position 28,680 of record APFE031090516.1, on the reverse strand, counting down.
GATACTGCGGTCTCCTTTCAAGTTGTAGCTTGATAAGGAATAGGTTGTAGCCTGTTGAGGTAGAAGTCTCTCGTGGGTTGTAGCTTGTAGAAAAATTTGTGGGAGTTCGAGCTTCCTTGAGGTAGGAGCCTCTTGTAGGTTGGAGCCTGCAAAAATTTGATGTAATTGGGAAGTAGGATCTTGCCTTCACATCAATTTCAACCAAAATTTCATGGTTTTCTCCCTTATGGGTTTCCACTTATATCTGGTGTCTTCATGTGTTGTTTCTTGAATATTGTGTGAATTCTCTTGTATTATGAATAAGTATATCTGTAAATGTCTCTCTCTAGTGACTTCAAAAGGAAATCATTAATAATTGAGCATATACATAAGTCATTAGCTTCATAAGAAGAAATTTAAGTTGAGAAAAAATTGAAGTTTAAAATTACTGATTCACCCCCCCCTCAGTAATTTCCAAACATATTTATCAATTGGTACCAGAGCAGGTTCCTTCAATATCGGTCTAACAACTAGAAGGAGATCTGAAGTCAGTAGAATGGCTAGTCGTGAAGGATGCTCAACAAATAAATATCCCTTGTTTACAGGTACAAAATATGCCTTCTAGAAAGTGAGAATGGAGACACATTTAATGTCTCTTAGTAGAAGTCTGGGCTATTGTGATGGTAGGGTATGAAGAACCAAAGGAAACAACTAGTGACAAAGATGCCAAACTGGAATTTATAGCTAATGCAGAAGCTATGAATGCACTTTTGAGTGGATTATGTGATTCTAAATTTATTAAAGTAATGCATTGTCAAACAACTAAAGAAATTTGGGTTAAATTGAAAAATATTCGTGGAGTTAGAAAGGTAAAGATGGCCAAATTACAAGTATATAGAACATAATTTGAGACTTTAAAAATGAATGAAGATGAAGATATTGCTAAGCTATTTTCAAGAGTTGATGAAGTAGTAAATGTCATTATGGGTATAGGAGAAATAGTCAAAGAAAGTGTAATAGTTAAAAAAATATTGAGGTCATTACCTTCTAAGTTCAATCCTAAGATTTTAGCTATAGAAAATACATCAAACTTTGAGACTTTGAATAGGGATCAACTACTTGGTACCTTGACATCATATGAGATGAGAATTCCAAAAGGGAAGTCAGTCACCAGAGATGCAACTTTCAAGGCAGACAAGTCTATAAAAGAAAAATAATGTTCATGTTCAGGTTTTGATGAAGAAGAAGCAAAATTTGTCCAAAGGTTGAAGAAAGGTACAAGTAAGTACAAAGGAAAACTTCCATTTAAGTGTTTTAATTGTGGAAGATTGGGGCATTATGCCTCCAAATTTCCTTATAAGAAAGAAGAAAATCAACCTAGAGGGAAAGAAAAGAAAAAGTCTAATAAAATGCAAAAAGAGAAAAAGTTTAAAAGGAAAAGCTTTTATGCTCAAGAAGATAACAATGTATTTGAAAGTTCCAATGAATCCTCTAGTGAAGATGGAACTAGTGAATTTATGTTGATGGCCTTCGAAGAACTTGAAAAATATTGTTAGGAATATGAAGAAGAAGAGGAAGGTGAGGTAGATCTTGAGGGGGAGTTGATTAGTGCCCTAGATGAAATAGACAATCTTAAACAAAAGAATAGAAAGAAGAAAGAGATATTATTGAAATATGTAAAAGAAAAAATGAATTCAGAAGAAATTATCAAGTTGAAAGCTGAACTTGAAGAAGAAAATAAGGTGGAAGACATTATGATGTAGCAAATAAAGGAGAAAAGACAAGAGTGTGAAATATTGGAAGAAGAGGTGGTAAGTCTAAAAAAGAGGCTAGAAAAGACACAAACTAATTTAAGCATGAATATTCAACATATAAAAGGATTTGAAAAAATTGATGTGATATTAAATTATTAGAGGCATCCACTCATGAAGGTTGGGTTAGGCTATGAAGGAGAATCCAACGAATCCAACGGAGAGAACAAAAAGACAATTAATTTTGTAGAAGCCGCCAAGGGAGACAATGATAGTTCTCATCAATCTGAGAACAAAAATTTGAGTAACAATCCAACATAAAATGTACAACTAGAAAGAAACACCACCAGAAAAGTGTAGAAGACAAAATGAATGCACAATTAAACAACAAATTATCAGAGACCATACTTATTTAGGAGAAAAGATTATCAAATGTAAATATGGTTATATCCTCAAACGACATCCACTTCCAGGTACATCATTTTTTTCTATGGATATTGTTACTGCTGTAAAAATTTTGGGCATAAAGCCATGGATTATAGATCTTATGTCAAAAGAAATGATCTGAGGAATCCTAAGAGAAGTGAGGCTAACAATGTATTCACATATATCAAAACAAACACGAATCTAGAAAAAAATGCAATTACTACTCTTTTTGATAGAACTAAATGTTTTTACTGTCATAAATTTGGGCACATGTCATAGGAATGTCAACTTAAAGACAATAGATTACCATCTCATAACAATTATAGAACATATGAATGCATGTAGTGGAGAAAGAAGAAGGAAGGAAAAAAAGTTGATAAGTGTGACCTAGTTCTATATTCTCAAGATCAAAATAATAAATGGTACATGGATAATGGCTTCTCTAGATATATGATGGGAAATAAAAGCAAGTTTGTATCCCTATATGAAAATAAAACTGGAAATGTCACATTTGGCAATAATGAAGCAGGACGAATTAAGGGAAAGGGCAGAATTAGTTTGTATAATGGAAGAGGAAAGGCTCAGGATGTAATTTTTGTAGATGGTCTAAAACATAATTTTCTGAGTTTAAGTTAGATGTGTGACAAAGGTTGTGATGTTCTCTTCAAAGCTCAAGACTGTGAAATCAGATCAAAAACTACTAGGAAGATTTTGGCTAAAGGAGATTGAACAGAGAATAATGTATTTATTTTGAAGGAAGAGAATGAAGAATGCTACATCAGCAAATAAGATGAATCTTGGGTATAGCATAAGAGATTGGGGCATCTCAATTTTGATCAAATCATCAAGCTTGGTAAGAAGAGAGAAGTCAAATATCTACCAACAATAAAGAATCCTAAAAACACTACTTGGAAGTCATGGAAAATGGGAAAACAAACACATACATCATTCAATGTCAAAGATACAATGTCAAGTAGTAAGCCATTGTAGCTAGTTCATCTGGATTTGTGTGGATCTTCCAGGATAGAAGCACCAGGAGTAGAAAAATATTTTATGTTGATAATTGATGACTATTCTAGATTGAAATGGGTGGAAATTCTTAGAAACAAGTCAGAAGCATTTGAGAAATTCAAAATATTCAAGGAACTAGCAAAAAATCAAACAGGGTGCAAGATAAAGTGCATAAGGTCAGACAAAGGAGGTGAATTTACTTTAGATGAGTTTTCAGACTTGTGTGATGAAACTGGCATAAAATGAAAGTATACTATTGCAGACACACCTCAACATAATGGAGTTGTAGAGAGACAAAACATATATATTTAGCAAATGGATAGAGCTATGATGCAAGAAAGAAACATTCCTTAAACCTATTTGGCAGAAGCAATACATACAACAACGTATATTCTCAATAAGGCACATCTCGGACCAAACTGTGATAAGACACCTTATGAACTATGGCATGGTAAGCCAACTTAAATAAAACATTTTAAAGTATTCAAGAGTAAATTCTATATCAAAAATAATGATGAAAAGCTAGGAAAGTTTGATGCTTTATCAGATGAGGGAATATTTTTAGGGTATTCATCTAAAAGTATGGGATACATGTGTTATAATAAAATATTACATAAGATAGTGGAATGCATAGATGTAGAGTTTGATGTAGAGCTACCTAATAAGAATAAGAGCACAATTTTTGTCAATCCTCCAAACCATCATCATCATGACAGTAAATAAAATGAAGTACAATATGAAGAATTAGAAAATACATAAACTTATTCAAAAGGCTCCTCAAGATACAAAAAAATCATCCTAGAAACCAAATTATTGGAGATAAAAGTGAAGGAGTGCAAACAAGGAGGCAATTTGCAGAGAAATCAAACCAAGTTCATATTGTTATGTTGTCATAGATTGAACCAAAAAACTTTGATGAAGCAAGTAAAGACAAAAAATGGATAAATGCTATGAACGAGGAGTTAGACCAAATTGAAAAGAACAAGATTTGGGAACTGACACCAATACTAGTTGGAAAAAATGTCATTGGCACAAAATGGGTATTAAAAAAAAGATGAATGAGCAAGGTCAAGTTGTTAGAAACAAAGCCAGACTAGTGTGCAAGGGTTACTCACAAGTAGGAGGTCTTGACTGTGAAGAAATTTTTGCGCCAGTTGCAAGATTAAAGGCAATCATTATGTTTTTAGCCTTTGCTTGTTATAATGATTTAAAAGTATACCAAATGGACTTGAAGTTAGATTTTCTAAATAGAGAACTTGAGGAAGAATTCTATATGGAACGACCTAAAGGATTTTTACTATCAGATAATCTTAAGTATCTTTTGATCTAGATAGGATCATTATATTGTTTTCCATCCATATCGATGCATTTGGAGTGGAAAAAGTGGAGAAATCAATTCACGGGACCGTTTTTACTAGCAGGGTCTAGTTTAGCAAAACGGGGCCTGAAACCTTCCAAGAGCATTTTGAGGCATCAAATGACATTTTTTTAGGGAAAAAAATTGGCTACTATAACTTGCACCATTTCATGCTTTTCTACACATAGAGATATTTCCAATGGTGCAAGAAGCACGTCAATCAGAGTCCGTATTCAAAAGTTATGCTACTTAGAAGTTGACCTTCCTGTTTTCACACCTATAGTTCGGGAGGATGTTCCGTTAGCCCCCATTATTCATGGAGAGGGGCTAACCATGTGATTATGATGTGAAATACTCTAGAAGAGTCTATATTGTAACTCTAGTTAAGAGTTGATTTTTTCACAACTAACCACTAATAGGCTATCAGGTTGTGTTATAACCAAGTCACTAGGAGGAAGAGACATTCCATTCTTTCAAGAGATTTTTGTTCCATAGTTGAGCAAAGATATCTAGGAGATATAGGAGGTAGAGCAAACAAACAAGATCTATGCAATGTAGCTACCCACAGGCCACATAAATTACTTCTTTGTATCCACATCCATATTTCCAGACAGAGAAAGAGAGCAAAGCGAGCTCACCTTCTAGCTGAATTTTCTCCCAAAAGGGTTTCCCAGAGAGCATATCTTGTGTCTTATGTGTGTGTGTGTGAGCTTATTTTTTCGTTCTATACTTTTCTACATAATTTCCACTCGCACTCATGCACTGATTATAGTAAAATCCACAGAGCTTAAAGTTCAATAAAACTGTAATAATATAAAATCTCAGGTTTTTAATATAATATTATCAGATCTATTGCGACGAACTGTCCAGTGGAATACCCATGGAACTTTACAGGTCATTTGGTATTAGAGAAGGTTTCTTTGGGTATTTGTGGATATTTTCAGGGGATCTAGGTCGGCAGGGTCGAAAATCGTAAAACCCTAATTATGGCCAACGAATATGTAAATGAACCTCGTGGTCCTGCAGAGATGAGGTTTTTGTGGCTTGAACAACAAGTCGTGGATATAAATCGCAATGTAAACCTTCTTGTGGTAGCCCTAAGCAATAAGCTGGGGATATTTGGATAAGATGGGGGTTCGAATGTAGAGGAAAAATTAGAAGGGGGATTAGGAGATTGGGAAGACATGAAGAACCAACTGAAGAAAGAACCCAGAAAAGATCAACCCAGTTCGAGTGTCGTGATTCAATCCATGTTTAAAATGGAAGAAAAATTCGATATTAAATCATACCACACCGATATCAATGCTCTGAAGCTGAACCACTGGACATTTATTTCAACATCCGTCAAATTGAGGAAGGGAAAAAGATCTCATTTACACGATTGAAATTAGAGGACCATGCACTAACTTCACTCCCCATAGGGAGTAGTTTTGCGAGTATGAGAAATATGGTGGTGGTGTTGTCTTCTTAGGGGATGAAGGTTCAAACAACCTCCAACAATCTGCATTTACGACTGAGTAGATGTGCATGTAAGCTGGTAGATCAAGGCGAAAATCATTCTCACCAATCCTCTCAAGTATATTAAAGGGTCCATACCTGATAGGTTTTAGCTTTTTACCTTCACCTTGCATCCTATCCTTGCTGATGTACAACCAGACTTGGTCTCCAACTTGAAAACTATGCTCCAACTATGCTCCATTCGATGCTTATCATGCCTAGCCTTGTACTTGGCCTAGCTCCTTTCCAGCTATTCCTGTACTGCCTGATGGATCTCCTGGATCTATTCAATGAACCTAGTTGCCTTGTCCACATCACTGTGTCCATCAACCCCTGTATCTTTACCAAAGAAAAAATCCAAGGGAGACCTTGGTGTGAAACCAAAACAGGTCTCAAAAGGAGATCTCTGAGTAGAAGAGTGTTTGGCTCTATTGTAAGCATGTTGCGCATAGCACAAGTGCTCATCCCAAAGCTTAGGATGTTTGATGCAATATCCTCTCAGTAACTAAATCACTGTCCTGTTAACTACTTCTGTCTGGACATCTGTTCGTGGATGAAAAGTTGTGCTTTTATTTAATTTGGTGTCCATTAGTTCCCACAGACTTGACCAAAACTTCCCCACAAATCGGGTGTCTCGATCAGATATAATGGAAGTGGGTA
>APFE031090516.1:0-19488 GCA_000404065.3 Pinus taeda | reverse complement strand
AACAGATTGAGCAGAATTACTAGTAGATGCTTCAGAATTCTTACCTTTTATACCTGTGGCTGCAATGATTGTTTCATCTCCTGAGTCTGACCCCAAATCTTTTTGAATAGCTGTAGTAGTCTTCTTCTTCTTGCCCTCGGACTCCTTAGGCCTCAGCTCTGGATGCAAAATCCAACAGTGCTCATCATCATGCCCCTCCATTTTACAGTGAGTGCATGAAGCTTTGCCTCTTTGTGCAGTGTTAGCCTTCATTGCTTTCCACTTCTGCTTTCTTTTCTCCTTGCTCTTGCTTGCAGTGGGTTGGGATAGTCCCCCAACTTCTGGATTCCCATTCTTTCCTCTAGCTTCTAGATGAGTAGCTTGTATAGATACCTCATCTATACTAGTGGGATTAAACAAGAGGATGGTATGTCTCATGTAGCTGTGTAGACCACCAATGTACTTCAAAAGAGTTTCTGGTGAGTCTAAAGAGATGGTCAACATCAATGCTCTCTTTCAAAATTCTTGAGTATACCCTTGCACACTTTGCCCTTTCAACTGCTGAAGAGTTTGCCAACTCATCATGGCTTGTTGCATGTAGGCCAATGGATAGAACTGCTTTCTGATGGTAGAGACAAAGTCACTCCAGACAGAGATGGTCTTACCATGATTTTCACGTCAGCTTGGGTTCTGCCTTCCCACCAAACCAAGGCAGTGCCTCCTAGGCATAAGCTTGCCAGCTGAATTTTACTCCTGCCCAAGTCTATATTTTGTACCCTACAATACACATCAATTTGTCTAATCCAATTGTCTAACTTTTCAACATTTAGGTCTCCATCATATATAGGCAAATCAAATTTAACATCTAACTTAATCAAATATGCTTTCTTATTATGCACAAGGCTACTAGGAGGTGTAGGAAAGCTTTCTTCTTTTCCCTTTCCTTTAGAGTGATCATGAGAAAGAGATGCATCTTCTTCTTTATCCTGTTTAGAGCACGATGAATCTTCATCCTTATGCTTTCTAAAGTGCCTATACATTTCTTCTACCATAGACTTCATAGCTAGGAAACTTTCTATGAACTGGGGTTCTGACCTTGTAGGACCTTCTTCTGACATTGTCTTCCGAGAATAGACTCTCCCAATTTCAGGATTAGTTTCCACCAACTCTCCTTCTCCTAATTTGAGCTTTGATCTAGTGATCATCCACAGCTAACCCAACACAAGCTTGTCTAACCTCACAACCAAACGCTCTGATACCACTTGATCTGATTCTCACCCTATGAGTGACCTCAATTGAAGATTTAATAAACAAAGGTATTACAGACTCATGTGTTGGTGTGTGTTCTGTGTGATTGAAACAACAGATCAATCAGATTGCCAATACACAGACATTTTGAATGGAAAGACAGCAGAGAAATATAGTAAGCAATACTAGACACAAACAATTTTTTTTTTATAAGGGGCTACGTCTCCGGTCCAGCTTCAGTGGTGGCCTTGTTTTATTGTGTCCTTAAGCAGAGAATTACAAATGCAGGGACTCAATATGAGTTCTCCTGAAGCAAATTTTTCTTGGCAGGGTGGTTCTTGGATTCCCCAAGCCACTTGGAGTACACAGACTCTTATTCTTCCTACCCGCTCTGCGACTCTCGGTCTACAGTGGAAAGAGCCGACTGTGATGCTTAATCCGGACAGATTTCTCTATGGGAAGGCTTGATTCTTCAAGCTCTTTGGTGCTCAATGCCGCCTATGGTCAGCTCGGCCCTTTGTCTCCTCTGCTTGGCTTTACTGCTCTCTGTGCTCAGTCCTCCTCTCAGGGTTCACTACTCACTGTCTCTCTTGGTCGCTTGGACTCTTCGATCTGAGTCTCTCTTTTGATCTCTCGTTTACTGCCTTTGCTCATGGCTTTAGCCATTCGACCTTCGTGTCTGTTCGTTTCCTCTCCTCCCTGCGTCGATTTGCCTGTTGCCTGTGTGCTTGGAATTCCCTGTTCGGCGTCAGCATAACGCTCAGGAAGTAGCCACGTGTCTCTATCGGAACTGTGCCAGCCTACTTGTCGATTCATTTCTTTCTCCACCGTGGCAGTGAACAGATTCCAAATCCTCTTAAATCGCGGTTTAATCCTCTGTCCATTCTTCTCTGTCTATCGGGCGCAATCTTAGCCGTCCGATCTAGGCTCCTCCAGATCCAACGTCATTCGCACGTTGAGCACGGTTAATTTGCTCGATTGATAACACGCGATCATGACAGTTTTCCTCTCTCCTTCGCTACCACGCGTTGATTGTTGATTTTGATCGCTCCACTTTCTCCAAACCCGCTTACCGTTCAAGGGCGTCCTGGGGAAACCGTCGGTTTTCGGTGTGGGTCCCACCTTTTTTTCTTCAGCGCCTTTTCCTTTTTCCGCCCACGGTTCCTTGGTTCCTCCATGTGACCAGGTGCTGGAGGATTTTCATTTTAGTCATTTTCGCATAGCAATGCGCGTTAGCGCATCGAAAACTAACTCCTTTTCCCGATCCGGGGCTCCCAGGGGCTATTTTGGCCTCCTGCGCAATCTCCATGGGCCTCGGTCAGCGCGCTTTGACTGAGGTCCTTGTTGTTTTGCACCAGCTGCCATGGCCACTGGTTCAGGGTGTTTTCGTCTGCTGTTTAGATTCTTTAAGGATTTGTTCGGCCTATTTTAGTCACGGTTCTATGATAGTCGTTTATGGATCTGATTCGGATCAATAATGGAATTAAAAAGGAGGATAACATATTGTAATACTTAGAAGGGGGAATCACCACCATTTATTTACTTATTCTGAAAGATCTGTCTATGTAAAGTAATACAATTTGAAATACAAGTCATTCTCTTACAGATTTATGAGCCAAATCGGTATCACAGAGTTCAGACCCATCGGGTGAGAAATTCTGGAACCTGTGTATAATGTTGCTTTCCCCTATTTATAAGAAGAGGGGAAAATATTGGGTTACAGTAACAAATATCTTTGCCTGAGCTCTAGCTATCTACTAGACTAGCTCTCTCGGCCAGTGTAAGGCACTATTGCCCAAAGATTACAATCGAGATCTGCTCACTTTCTTGGAAATAAGAAACTATAGAAAATAATAAGAAACAAGAGGAATATGGAGGAAGAGGTCCTTTGTAGTTATTGTGAAGGCTTCTGATCAAGCCACGTCTATGTCATCATGCTCTTTTTTGTTGTTGAGGTGGTTCACTGTGATTTCTGTCTTTACTGCGTGAAGGACCAGTTCTGTGGAATGGGAAGTGGGTCATTGCAAGTGCCTGTCTCGACGGTCTTTTGCTGTGTAGAGGAGTGAGGCTCCATGTGATTCATTAAGTTTTTGTGAGCCTCCCATACTGGTTTAATGCTGCCCATACTATATTTAATATCACAACTGTCGACCCATTCACCTTAAGAGCTCTGCACAATCCTTTCGGTGCTCTAATACACCTAGGGTTGTGTTTATGACATAACAAGTATTCCTTTGGATGTGGGCCTCTATTGCTGAAATATCATTAAATAAGCACACTCCGATTTGCCCTTGGGCTCCCTTTGCTTCAGCCCCTTTTTTCTTATTCATATCACTTGACCACAGGTTGTGATTGGGTGCTTAGCCCTCGGGGGCTAAGGCTCTCAACTGATGTCCGGGGGCCTTTTCCTTTGTAACATGGAACACCTTTGATAACTCTTTATACTGCATCGGCCGATATCCCGGACATGAAATCAATATAAAATATAACCTATGAAACATCGCATCCGGGGACCCTTTTTCCTTATTGCAATCACAGGTGAAGAGGAGTATCAGCGGGGGAAAGAATCTTACAATTTGTGCGATCACCGATTTCTGATCTGCAGGGTGATGTCATCATTGCCACGTGTCACCCGATGAGTGGTGACAAGTTTCACTCGGAAATGCCCCCATAAGACCCCTGAAAACGTAGAAACTGAGTGATACGTGTCCACCGATACTGCCACATCAATGTCCGTATTGCGACATTAGTAATGACGTCAGCTGCCATGTCAGCTCTAAGGATCAATAATATGTTGGGATTATGACACAGGCTTGGAACTATGGCATAGGTATTTTCCTTGATGGCAACTCACTCGGCAAATCACTCAGATGACAGTTCAAGCTCACAAGCTTTTAGAATAGATAAAAAGGAGGTATACACAGGTTCCCGTTGACCAAGCCGCATATACACGTGGATTCACAGACCAAAAGGTGCATATGCATATACATGCAATTTCATGCATAGAAAAGGGCGTACAATTTGGAAAACTTGGTTTTCGGTCCTTGGTATTTGGACCATGGTATCTCGTCTGAAGTGTTGAACCCAAGTATTTGGACCCAGGTATTGGTTCTAAGTGGTTTTGGACCATGGTATTGAGTAAGTCCTAAGACTATAAAAGGGGAAGGAGATCATTAGGCAAAGGCACTCAAGGATTGAATATCTTATGAAGAGCAAGATCTAGAATACTGGTCATTGGGTTATAGTGCATAGCTGGATCTGAATCAAGGAGGAACCTGAGCGGTAGAAGAAGGATAAGTTCTATTGATGGGTCAAGATCTTAAGGCTTGAAGAGAAGTATCTTTGTGTGATTTTGATCTGTTATATTTGGCACATGACTTGATCTATAAATCCAATGATCTGGGTATAACTGATGTCTGAATAGTTGAAAAGGGTAAATTATCTTTTATAGACCTGTACGCAGGTTCAACATAGCAAAGGCACGTATACATGCTGGTTCGGTAATTCACAACAGTGTATACGTAGGTTTGCCTTAATATAGCAGCGTATGCACGCAGGTTCTACATATTGAAGTGGCATACATCTCATAAATTATGTTTTAACTACTTCTGTTTATTGCTGCAGTGTTCTGGGTTCAGGATTATTTTCTGGTTACTGTTACTGTATTCTAGGTACAACATTTAGAGAATCTGAAAATTTATGAAACTTGGTCCCTGGAAGAAAAGAGAAGGTTATAGCCTTCTATAGGTCAACACCTACGTACTAGTACATCAACTAGTACAAGAGATAAGGGGGTTGTAGCTCCCTTCCAGGAGAAGCTGGAGAACAATAGAAGGTTGTAGCCTTCTGTAGGTAGAAGCCTGCGTATTAGTATATGACTACACCAGTACAGAAATATTGTAAAAAGAAGTTTCTTATTAAAAGAAGATAGAGACAAATTGTAGTAGGTGGTTTTCACCCACATTGGGTTTCCACCTTATATCTTGTGTTCATGTGTGTGATTGCCTGTACTGTTTACTGCACTTGATTACTGTTTTTATGGTTCTGATACACAGATTAAGATCAGCTAACTAAATTAGAAGTTTGCAAGATATACGTGATTTTATCTAAACACAGTTGCGTATATACGTAGGTTTAATTAACAGAAGTAGCGTATATCAATTTGTTTATGAAAATGAAAAATTGTTAAATACTGATTCAACCCCCCCTCAGTATTATTTCCAACAATTGGTATCAGATCCGATCCTTCAAAAGAAGCTTGATCGCTTGAAGGAAGATCTATCATCATGAGCAACTACGAAAAAGAGGCATCCATCAGGCCACCAATCTTTGATGGGAGCAACTTCGTCTATTGGAAGGTAAGAACCACAACCTATCTTCAATCTCTTGGTACAGAAGTTTGGGCTATCGTGGAAGGAGGATACACATTTCCATCAACAACTCCTATAGATATGGCTGGTAAAAAGCAGTATGAAACAAATTCCAAGGCTGTCAATACTCTATTGGGGAGTCTATCACAATCAGAATTCGTCAAGGTTATGCAGCTCAAAACTGCCAAAGAAATATGGGACAAGATCATTTTAAGCTATGAAGGAGACGATCAAGTAAAACTTACATAACTACAATCTCTCAGAATTCAATATGAAACTCTCAAAATGCACAATGATGAAAGTGTAGCTAATTATTTCCTACGTATAGATGAGATTGTTAATCGCATGAAAAATTTGGGTGAAGAGATAAAAGAAGTTACTTTAGTTGAAAAGGTTCTAAGATCCTTGTCTTCTAAGTTTGAATTAAAAGTTTCTGCCATAGAAGAAAAGCAGAATCTTCAGAGTATTACTATGTCACAGCTGCACGAAATCCTAACTACTTTCGAAATGAGAAAAGGGGGTCCATCGGACATGAGAGAAGCCGCATTAAAAGCTTCAGGAGAAGGAGAATACAATGAGTCAGGGCATACATCAGAAGGAGAGGAAGAATCACACTTTGTCAAGAACCTTCAATGGGGTTCTAGAAGATTTAGAGGTAAGCTACCTTTCAAATGCTTTGCTTGTGGAAGAGTCGGTCATTATGCAACCAAATGTCCTCATAAAGATAAGCTTGATAAAGGTAAGGAACCAGTTAAATGGAACAGAAAACAGAATGTAAGTAAGAAGAGTTATTATACACATGAAGACAACGATGGACTTTCAAATAGTGATGAAGATGAACATGGTAATGATTATAGACTTTTGATGGCTTTTGAAGATGATGATTTATTGGATGCTATAGATGAAGATGATCTCTATGAAGAAATTTCTAAACTTAAAATCTATTTAGAAGAAAAGAGTATGATCATAGATACTCTGACATTCCAACCTGCTGAAAGGGAAAAACACAATGAAAAGTTAGAATGTGAAATTGTGGGACTTAGAAAAGATATTGAGAAAACAAAAGCTCTTAATCTTAGATTTTTTGAAGGATCTAAAACTTTATATGAGATTATCGAAGTGCAGCATTCTCCACTAATCAAGATAGGTCTTGGGCATACTGGAGAATCATCTCAAGCACAGAAGCCATCCACCTCCAAAATTTATCTTGATGCAACAAGGAGAAGTGAACATGTTGACAATTGTCAGCAAAGGCATAAAGCAGATCACCAGGTAAATCAGGGTCAATCTACTTCAAGGATGAACAAAATCTACAACCAACTGCAGGTAAATAATTCTCAATTTGCCTCAAGAATGAATGTCAATGGAAACTACAATCACCCGGTTGGTAGATTTGATAATCACAGGAATTTCTTTAATGGCCAATGTTTCTCATGTCATAACTTTGAACACAAAGCTGCTCAATGTGTTGCCTACAAGAATATCATGACTAGAGAAGCTTGAAATCAAAGGAGTGTGACTGGGATCATGAAGAGGACCTACAATAACTTTTATACTCTTGAAAATGAAATAGAATGCTCTATTTGTAATAACTTCGGTCATGAAGATTCTAAATGTAGGAGTCAGTTTCGACAAACATCTCAGAAGGAGCAAGCTTCATTGGGTCCCAAAACATGGAGAAAGAAAGAAGCGCAATGAAAAAGATGTGGTATAGTCTTATATGTGGAAGGACAGGAAAATCAGTGGTACATCGACAATGGATGCTTGAAACATATGACAGGTGATAAAGAAAAACTTCAGTCATATAGTGCCTTAGAAAAGGAAAGGAAGGTCTCATTTGGAAATGACACCCTTGTAGTCATAAAAGGTAAAGGCTTTGTTCTTTTAAAAGAAAAGGTCAACGCTAGAAATTTTATGTATTTTGATGGCTTAAAGCATAATCTATTGAGTGTTAGTCAAATGTGTGATCAAGGAAATGAGGTAGTATTTTGATCAAATGGATGTATTGTTCGTGAGCTTGATACAGGAGAAACAGTGATCAAAGGCATAAGAAATCAAAATAATTTATAGATACTCAAGGGAGGACAACAACAATGCTATCTATGCAAAAATCATGAACACTAGCTATGGCACAGAAGATTGGGGCATCTAAGCTTCCCTCAGATAAGGAAAGCATGCAAATATCAAGCTGTTCGCGATCTTCCTGACATCAGAATTCTAGACAATACAATATGAAAATCATGTCAGTTTGGTAAGCAAACCAGAACACATTTTCTTGAGAAGGAAGGATCAGCAAGTAAGCCACTTTAACTTGTCGATACTGATTTATGTGGTCCATCAAGGAAAAAAGTCACCTTGTGGAGAAGAATACTTTATATTGTTCATTAACGACTTTTCCAGGATGTGTTGGATAGGACTTTTGAAGCATAAAGATGAAGCTTTCGAAAAGTTCAAAGCTTTCAAAGCCTTGGTTGAAAATGAATCAGATTGCAAGATCAAATGCCTCAGGTCTGATCGAGGAGGGGAATTTACCTCGGATGAATTTTTCGACTTTTGTGAAGAACATGGAATATGAAAGGAATTCTCTACTATAAGGACTCCTCAGCAAAATGGAGTGGTAGAAAGGATGAACATAACAGTTCAACAGATGGCTCGTGCTATGCTTGATGAGTCTGCAACTCCTGTAACCTTCTGGGATGAAGCTGCATTTGCTGCTATTACTATTCTCAACAAAAAAAACGTCTAGGTAAACAACACTCAAACTCCTCATGAACTTTGGTATGGTAAGACTCCTACTGTAAAATAATTCAAAGTATTTGGAAGCAAATGTTACATCAAAAGGACTGATGAAAAGCTTGGCAAGTTTGAACCTAGATCGGATGAAGGCATTCTCCTTAGTTACTCTTCTCGAAGTAAAGGATATAAGTGTTACAATAAAAGACTTGGAAAAATTGTTGAAGATGTGGTGGTTGATGAAGCAGGAAACAATCCAAAGCAGGTAAAATCCGAAGATTTTGAAGATGATGAGGACTATCCTTCGAATCAGACTAATGATGAAGAAGAAACCTATGAGGCACTAGAAGAACAGATAAGGGTAGAAGAGAAGACTCCATCCAGGTACGTCCAGAAGAATCATCTAGAGACTCAAATTTTGGGGCAGAAAGAGGCAAGTGTACAAACAAGAAGAACTATCGCAGAAGCTTCAAGCTATCTAGCATTGCTCTCCTCTGTCAAACTAAGAAATGTAAGTGAAGCATGCAAAGATGAATGTTGGGTCAAGGCCATAAATGAAGAACTTGAGTAGATTGAAAAGAATAACACTTGGGAATTGGTTCCTAGACCTAATGATAAGAATGTCATAGGGACCAAATGGATATTCAAAAGCAAGCTGAATGAAAATGGAGATGTTATTAGAAACAAGGCCATACTTGTTTGTAAAGGGTATGCTCAACAAGAAGGTATAGACTTTGAAGAAAAATTTACACCAGTTGCTAGACTTGAAGCCATAAGAATTTTCCTTGCTCTTTCTAGCTTTCAGAAGTTCAAAGTATATCAAATGGATGTGAAATCTGCCTTTCTAAATGGAGACTTAGAAGAAGTAGTGTATATTGAACAACCAGATGGATTTATCCTTGGAAATGATCCAAAACTTGTATGTAGACTCAGAAAGGCTCTCTATGGTCTTAAACAGGCTCCAAGGGCTTGGTATTATCGTCTGGAAAAATACCTCCATCAACAAGGTTTTTCAAAAGGATCAATAGATAGCAATCTATATATAAAAATTGACAATGATAAATTTCTAATACTTGTTGTGTATGTTGATGAGATCATCTTTGGTAGCAATGAAGAGGCCATGAGTCAAAACTTTGCCTTGGTCATGCAAAAAGAATTTGAAATGTCCCTACTTGGTGAGCTCACATATTTTCTTGGTTTACAAGTCTAACAAAACAAAGACGGTATCTTCCTATCACAAACCAAGTACATCAAGCAAATCTTGAAGAAATATGGCATGGAATATTCGAAACCAGTATGTACCCCTATGGTAACAGGATGCAACCTCAGTGAAAATGATGAATTAGCAACAGTACATCAACCAACCTATAGATCCATGATTGGTAGTCTGCTCTATTTAACAGGTACTCGACCAAACATCATGCATGCAGTGGGAATAGTTGGAAGATTTCAGGCAAATCCAAAGGAAGCACACCTTCAGGCAGTTAAAAGGATTTTCAAATATCTTCAGGGAACTCAAAACTATGGCTTATGGTATCCTAGAGACGCAGATCTCACACTTCATGCATATAAAGATGCAGATTGGGCAGGAAGCGTGGATGACAGAAAAAGCACTAGTGGTGGTGAATTCTTTATGGGTTCCATATTAGTATCTTGGTTCAGCAAGAAACAAAGTTCAATTGCATTATCTACAGCTGAAGCAAAATATGTGGCTGTTGCATCTTGTTGCACACAACTCCTTTGGATGATGCAAAAATTGCAAGACATTCAAATCACTTGTACTCCACCTATCTCCATTTTATGTGATAATACGAGTGCAATCAATATTTCAAAGAATCCAGTCATGCATTCAAAGACCAAGCATATACCTATCAAATATCATTTTCTCCAGGAACAAGTGCTTGAACAAAAGGTCAAATTGGAGTATGTTCCATCCAAGGAACAGGTTGCTGATATATTCACCAAACCACTGCCCAGGGAGACATTTGAATACCTCAGACAGAAGCTGGGAGTAGTTGATTCATCATCTTGCTATTGACACTTATTTGTTTCAGAGAAAAGTGGTTGTACGAGAGTTTCATGAAGAGCATCTGCGTACATATGCCTGTTTCCATGGATACAGTCACATATATGTTGGTTTGAAGAAAAACAGTGGGCTAGACTCAGGATGAAAAGGGTCTGATATGGGTCTGACAGAGACCATCTAGCACAGGTTCAGGGGGAGAATTTACTTATAATAATTCATTGTTGGCATTATCTTAGAAGATCTTGGTACTACTTCACAGTTGTCTTTGATTAAGGTGGAATAGGTGCAAAGGGAGATCATGGTTGATGGTTCGGATGGTGATTGACAGATGTTGCTGATGACTGGAAATCTGGTCCATCTTCCTTCGCCACCACATCTTAGCATCCTCTGTCAAGAATTGAGCAATGACCTTGACTTTGATTTCTTCATTGGACATCCCCAAATGCTCCAAATACGGCTCCATGTCCCATATAAAGTTACCAAGATTTTTTGCACTCCTCGTCCCGTCATAAGAATCAGGTTCCTTGACTTTCACATGAGCCACTCCTCCACCGGAGTTGTGCCCAACAACCTTTTTCAAAACCACTATCTCATTCTCAGCATCATTAAGATCTTTCTGCAATTTCAAGGTTTCTACCAAACCTTGGTCCCTTGCAGCTCCAATCTCTTTGAATTCCATTTTTGTTTGCATATACTGCCTCTTAGTATATTCATATCGGATCTTTAGGTCTTCAAGCTCCCCTTTCACCTTCGAATATTCATCTCGAACTTCAACATTCTCAGCCTATTAAAGCCATATCAAAAGCTAGCTCCTCCATTCGATCCAACACCCTATCCATGAAATCAGCTTCGGCATCCCTGCTAGATTCACCTGTTATCATTTGAGGTTCTTCTGCCATTTCAACCTTTTACTTTCTTTGTAGTCTGGTATAGACCATAAACCGATCAAAAGTCTTCGTCTTTTATCTTCCTAAAGTGTAGAGATACACCTCTCTACTTCTGCAACCTTGTTTGACTGAATCAGGGCTTTGATACCACTTGTCACGCCCCTATCTTGGTGGTAGTCTTTCAACTGCTCATAGGCAAGTGTGATGCCACCACCTGATTTCTTTTCAATAATACTTTCAAGTGTGGACTATGCCTAACATTCCATACTTAATTTATTTTTCACTTTCTAAGCATTTAACATTCATAGTACACAATAGAAACATTCATTTAATCTTATTTCATCTACATAAGCATATAAATACGCTTAATCATTTTAAGGGAGGGGCGACTCCCTGATAATGAGTCTTCCCACAATATATATCAGTATAAGCTTATAAGTATAATGTACAACAACCTCTCAAGGCAACCTCAAATTATTCTTGACCAAAGAAGGCCAACCACCAAATCTGGAATTTTCACCTTAGACCATCGTTCAGCCTGCCTGACTCTTTGTGCAGCCTTGCCCAGGGCGGTCTGCCCATCGTTTCACCTTTCCCAACTCATATCGCAAGTCGGTCGCTTGCCCGGCCCTTCATGCAGATCAGCCATTCACAACTCACCACCCTTTGTGTTTACCTACACCCGTCGTGTCACTCGGTGCCCAAGGTTTCACCCATCACCCAACTTTCCACCCGACGCACCTTCATTCAACACTTACCCGACATTCAACTGTTCAATGTTACCTGACGTGTAGCCTTGCCCTAAGGTCGGGTTTCCCACCTAGTTCTTCGCTATCGTATGACATGCCTGTCTCGTTTGCACCCGCTTGCATGTCAACACTTCTGCAACTCGGCCGCGCACCCAGCTCGCCCATCTACTTACTGTTTTGCCCACCGACTTGCCTTCTTGACCTGTCAGCCCAACTCGCCCACCAGTTCACCGCCTGTCCCCACCTGGTTCACCCACCTGCATCCACTCATAGGCAACCTGCCCTATAGTTTGCCCAACATGCGGCTCACCTAGTTCGCCCAAACTGTGGCTTGTTCAGCCTGCGGTCAGTTCTGCCTTGGTACTTCGGCCTCGCACTGCTTGTACCTCGACCTCCTCCTTATGGCTGTCACTTGCTCATACTAAGTCACCTTGTGCTTGCCTTGTATGAACTTGCTCCTTAGATGATTGATCTCTCCACCATGATGCTCACCTTACTTATACCAAAATGCCTAGTTTTTTCATGGGTCGACTTGCTGAGGCTGACCTTCAGTTTAGCCATCCGCACCCCTACTTGAGGTCAGCTCGCCCACCAAGTCGCCTCGCTGGGTCCACTCGCCTGACCACACTGTATAAGGTCTCCCTCCTTAATTCTTTGACACTTAGCCAAATTTTGTCTTATGTTGGCTTGTCACACGCCAACTCGTCCGAACATCATAACAAACGTCACAACTGACTCGTCACTCTGCAACTTATCGCACCCACCGACTCGTTGCATGCTTGACTCGTCACGTTTAACTAAGGGTGCATCACCCCACGTTGTCGCACATCAACCGCTGACTCGTGGGCTTGACACCTGACCTTCGATATGTGATTTTCCTTTGTATTTGGTCATTTTCTTTGTTCTCCCGACTTTCCAAGGGTAACTTCAATAGGCCATATCTTATGATCTAGAAGTCCATTTTCAGACTTCCATATACTGTTGGAAAAATATTTTCGGGAACTATATAATGGGGAGGGTCCGATTTAGCTCTGAGATATTCCGTGGCCTAGGAAGGTGACTTAAAACTTCATTTCTTGGGAAACTTTGACCAACTGAAACCACAATGTAGTGAGTGACAACATTAGCTCCAATTGGGGACAATGCCTTGTTGGAAAGGTGTTGATAACCCACAGACTAGTATATTTTCTTCCATTGGGCATGGAGTTAGAAATATATTAACTTACAGAACATATCCATGAACCTTTGTTTGTAGGAGTCACTTCCTCCTCAAACTGAAATGTAGAAATAAAAATTATAACAACTAGAAATGAATTGCTCAACTAGTGAGCTTATTTATATACAATCCTACTTATGCACATGGCTCAATTCACCTAAGTGGGTCCAACCCTCCTATGGAGCTAGGCTAGCATTCGAGTACTGGGCCTTATACCTTCATGCTGCTGAAATTTAAAAATTAAAGCCAGTATGCACCATGAAAAATCTTCAAACAAGGAACTTGATACATGCTGCTGAAACAACCTCTATTGCTAGCT
This sequence comes from Pinus taeda, assembly GCA_000404065.3. Taxonomy (NCBI): domain Eukaryota; kingdom Viridiplantae; phylum Streptophyta; class Pinopsida; order Pinales; family Pinaceae; genus Pinus; species Pinus taeda. Next base: position 5,961 of record APFE031090516.1, on the reverse strand, counting down.
TAAAAATATGCTCATGTACTCAGCCATGGGGTCATGGAATTCACAAGGAAAATTTGCAGCTTCCTCCTTTTCATGAGCAGTCTGCTAACCAATATCCTCTTGGCTAGGGCAACCACAAACACTTCTTAGCTCCACAGCCTTAGAGTTTTCGAGAAAAGCTTGTTGTTGATCATTTGTTACCAATTTGTCGATAGGCGAACCTTCTTGGAAATCTACAGTAGAATCTTCAGTTTCTGAGCTGCAAGAATAAGAGATGAGAGGGCCTACTGAGACTTCCTAACAGGGACCTTTCTGCAATAAATAATCACAGACACTTCTTGGTCCTTCAACTCCTGGCTCTTCTTGAAAGTTTTGCTGCTGGGAACCTTCTCCCCACTTGATAGAAAACGATCCCTTTTTGACCCCAATGACCATCTCTTCCTCCTTTGAATAATATGAATCATGCTTTGGAGGAGGGTCTTGGTCTTGTTCTCCAGGCGAAATATGAGCATTGCAAACTAGAGGCTCTTTGCTAACTTCCTAATGGGCTTACTCTTCTTGCGCAACTTCCCCTGACTAGAAGTGTTGTGGCTCTGCATCACTTGACTCTTCACCAGAGTTGTATTCATCATCAGAAGGGGAAACATCACATTCGGCTGAATCAAACCCATGAGGGTTTTTAGGTAGCTCGATGATATTTCTTTCTTCACTTTCTAGCTCAATGGGTGATGCTTCTTGATGCAAGCAAATGCTTTCTTGGAGCCAAGTTCCACCAACATCTTCAACAAGGTCCTTGACCTCGGGAATGTCTTCATCATTAAAATGTGCACAAAAATATTCAAATAGAGAATTCGGGGGATATAGTCCTTTGCAATAGTGATTGAATGCCATATGAAAACTCTTCAAGGAATTGTTACACAAAAATATTGTCACCTTGATTATTTGCAGTCGGTGTAGGCCTATCATCACCTATACCAGCTTCCTAAGCAAGTCTTAAACCTCAGCTCTTCAAGGCAAGCTTGAAAAATGAGAGAAAAACATCAAAAAAGCAATGTAACTCTGGTTCCGCATTTTCTCTTACTTTTGCCTGCGGGCCCGCACCTTCTGTTCAGGAAATCTACGTACTTATACGCTCTGTATATAAAGGGGAGGGTGCGTACCCCTGTAAAAGTCAAAAGGCACAATATTTATCTTAAAAAACTCATCTTGGGTTAATTCTAGAGTTTTCTAGAAGCATTTATTACATGGATTGTTCGCTCCAAGTGGTTCATGCATCCCATTGAAGGAGGAACTAATCCCTTGTTGAGAGGAGCTATCCCTTTGAAGGAGGATTCTATCCCTTTGAAGGAGGAGCTGGTAACTGATCTCCATTGCACTATAAATTGAGGCATTGGGTTAGTGGCTAGGGAGGTTAGAAGCTGAACATTTTTTAGGGTAAATGCTGGTGAAATCAAGACTTCCTATTTGAGCTTAAGGGGAGAGATCACATACCTTTTTTGCTTCATTGGGGAGTGAGTGAAGCTTGTCAAAGTAGAGGAGACTTCTTGTTGGACCCTGGGAGGAGCTTGTACAGCGTCAAGGTAAAGGTTGTAAAGTTCTTATTCTTTTGAATTAATACAATCAGGTTCATTTTTCTCAACAAGTATCTCATGTTATTTGTTTCATGGACTCCTTGACTTTCATGTTAAATATGTTTTATAATATTGGATATTCAGGTGCTATTTAATTGTTTGCCTTGTTTGTGCTTGCAGGTTTGCGACAAAGGAACTTACTTGGATTAAAGAAGCGAAGGCATCTCCGAACTTGCATTGGACATGAGGTAGGCCCTTAAACACACTTGTTTCCCTTTACTTATAAAGCACATTTAGAGAAAGATAGTGTCTGGTTGGTTTGTTTGTCATTAGGTCTTCATTAGATTCTAGAAAGGTCTATCTTGTCTGCAAGATCGACTGGTTTCGCGTGACAAAATGGCGACTCCACTGGGGACTTGATTGTTTTCCTCGATTTTCTTTGACTTGAGAAACTTGCCTTTTTGTTTCTGTTTTTGGCTTTTTGTGTGTGGCTTTGGGTAGACTTAGTTGATTTAGCTTTGTTTTTTCTTTTTCATTACTTTAGTTGAAGTCCGCAGCCTGCGCTTAGATCACAGTGCGTACCTGTACGCACTTTGTTTTTGTGCACAGAGCGTACCCGCACCTCGGTAAGCTCTGTACCTACGTACCCTGCTAAATTTTTGAAAACTTTGACTTTTGCTCTTTCAGTTAGTTATATTTTGTTTTTCTAGTGGTTGTCCTCTGCCCATACCTGCATGTGACTGGTTGAAATCTTTCCTTGGTTTGTTTCATTAGCATTAGGGTTTTAGGTGAAATTCCAGAGTTTTGCTTGTTGGGTTTGTTTTTCGATTTGGTTTTTGTAGTGGCTCTGAGTTAGAGGCTGTAGGACTTCAGTCACCTTAGGTCTACCAGTCTTCTTGAGAGTCTGACCATTTTTGAAATCTCCCCTTGTTGAGAAATCCACTTTGAGTTTTCTCTTTTCAAAACTTCGATAAGCTTGTGATTGAAAGTGTGGATTTTCATTTTTAAAAAAGGAATATGAAATTGGTTGTTCTTGACTTTTTGTGATTCTGAACAAATAGTCCTTGGTTTGCTTGTGACCAAGTAAAACATCCTCAAAAGAGACTTTTTGTAAGCTTGTTACTTCAGATAGGGTTTTTGTTAGTTTGTAGATCTTAAGTTTGCTTTATTCAATAGTTTTATCAAAGATTTGCTTTAGTTATCGTTTTTAATTGTTTTTAAACAAAAAATGAAAGGTCTCTTTTGAAGAAAAAGCTTGTTCTTAGTAGCATTTGAGTTTTCGAATGAAAAGAGAAATTCTTGTGAAAATAATTAGTTGTCTCGTTTTTGAGTGCATTGAAACGAATACTCTTCTTTTGATTTGGTTGTTAAAGAAAGATTTGTGTTTTTAAGTATTTGCATCCTCCAACTCTTTCTTAGCTAGAACTTCATTGAAGAGAAAAGATTAGTTAGTGATCTTAAGTGCATCTTTATAGTGATTTTGTGTCGAGTCTTTACACCATAAGTTTCATCTCCATCACCTTTTGACTTAATCAAAAACCACTAAAAATCACGCTTAATCTAAAATCAATCTAGCAAATTTTTTGTTTCTAGGGCTTTGATACACCAATATAGCTTAGCCTAGTATCTTGGAGTAGGGAGTAATTAACTCTCCAAGATAAGTAAAACAAACAAGTAGCTTTATCTCGTGGTAGGAGAAATCCAATTGTTGCATCTATACTCTGGGAAAGATCCTCTTAAAGGAGAAGCACGAGATCGTGTCCAAACCAGTGTGGGAATCAGTCCTTCCTCATTGGGAACGATGCCAGATATTCACACATTACAAACAGTAAACCTTGGATTATTGTCGAGGAGCCTAGGTCACTTGTTGGTAAACCTCGGTTTATTTCGAGGAGCCTTCAAGGGGATTGAGCTTGCTACTCTGCCCTTGCATGCATATCAGATCGTAGACTGTCTCCCCCAGGTATATTTGTTTCTGTTGGTAACCTTAGTGTCCATATTCTCTAGGATTCTTCCTAAGGTGACGGTGGCGGGAAGATTCCACTGTACCTGGAGCAGACGTCGGCTAGACTCACTTGGATTTTCTGGGGGGTTCTCTTCACTCGAGACGGTTAAGTGGAGAAACTTGGTCTAGTCTATTCATTAAGCAGGTTTCTAGGGTAACTATTCCAACCACTACTTCTGTATCGAACTTTGCGACGTTGGATTTCATCACCAACTAGTGTTTTCGGTCCGGAAAGTTACTTTGTGTGTGTTTGATCTCTTAGATTCTTTAGGCGTGTGCTTCAAATTTTTTTGGTTCTTTAGAGACTTTAGGTGATTTTCATTGAGATTTTACTTTGTTTGCGTGTGAAGTAGTTAAAATTCTTTAACTGTGGCCGAATTACCGAGACATTCCCGTAGACTTCGGGGTGAATCCCCTGAGTTTGTTAATGTCGCTGATTTACTGAGGACTTCTCGTAGACTTCGAGGTCAACCTCCTGAAGAAATACCAAGCTACATTGAAGGCTTGAGATTTCTCACATCTCCCAGTAGTGGTAGAAGTGAGTCACCTGAAGAAGGAGAACCTTCTTTGGTAGAATATTCTGATTCTCAACCCGTAGTAATTTCAGAAGTTACTGGTAGCATTGCGTCTACTAGTGATATAGGTGAAGAATCTGACGTATCTGAACCCGAATCTGAAGTTGCTCCTACTCCCGTATCAGAGATTGTTTCTCCGACTCCTAGTGGTCCTAGTTCTCCTAGGGTAGAAACCGTAATTACCCAAGATCTTCCCGCTGGACTCATAGCGATCAAAGAACTTGCTATTGCGGATATCGAAGAAAGCTTCCCTTTTCTGGATAATTGACCTATTTTAGAGTTTAGGGAGCGTGAATCGATTTTTTATAGTCCGCCTAGGAGTACTGATTGGTACCATTCACTAACCAATCTTTTAGAAAATCCGGGATTCAGTTTTACACCACCTTGCATTTTTATCACCCTTCACCTAGAGGTCATTTTCCTGCTTTGAATATGTCTAGTCTGTCATCCATTTATTCCCAATCTCCGGAAGCCTACTTATATGGCGGTCCTTCTGTTCCTGTTGGGTATCAGTCCATTTCTGGTACCTTTTCCGGAGCGTCTCCTCATCCTATCGAACAAAAGTTGTTAACTGGAAGTAGTGGTACTAAGGAGTTGAGTGCAGAAGAAATTCTGATGATGTCAGGTCAACCTCAAGGCAACCAGTTACCGCCTGGGGGGCAACCTCAAGGTACTCAATATGCGCCTGGGGGGCAACCTCGGGGTACTCAGTATATGCCTGGGGGGCAGCCTCAAGGTACTCAATTTGCGCCCAGGGGCCAACCTCAAGGACACTACATACCTACGGGACAGTACATTCCTCAAGGTCAACCCCAGACTCAGTATGTACCCCAAGGTCAACCTCAGTATCAGTATGTACCCCAAGGTCAACCTCAATATCAGTATGCACCCCAAAATCAATATCAGCTATGTACCTCAAGGTCAACCCCAGTATCAGCTATGGTGCCTCAGGGTTACAAACCCAAGGGTCACATACAACCTCAAAGGTACCAACCGCTCTTCTGGTCAACCGTATTACATCTTACCCTCACAACTTCGGTTATGGTCCTCAGTATCCTCAAGGTCAATACCCCGGAACAAATTTGGTGTGGGATCCATCTCAAAATCAGCAGGTCTTGCAACCGAATGTGCAGTCGTCATCCCAACCTGGACAGGTGGCTGGTCCATCTCAGCAACCCGTCCAATCTACTGCTCAAACTTCTGCGCCTTCTGTAGTTTCTCAGGCCGGGCCTAGTACGCCTCATACTCCGCCTCAAACGTCTGCTGCAACTACTGCAACATCTTCTCTATCTACCCCACCTTCTTCTGGAGTATCAGCAGCTCCGGTTTCTACTGTTCCTGTATCTGCTCCTCAGACCTCTTTACCTCAGTCTGGATCTATGGTCGAGACTTCGGTCGAGATGCCTGTAGGAAGTATGGTTGTTACTTTTCAACCTTTATACCAGGGATAGTATCGACCTCAATATGGTCCTGCTGTGCAGCAACCAACCTATCAGTATCAACCGTACCCTAGTATACATATCGACAACCTTTGCAGCGCTAGTATGGTCCGGTTAATCCTGGTTTTTGAGGAGGTCAAAATATCCCGAATGCGATTCCTGTTCCTAGTTATCCTGGATATCCTCCTCCTTGGGCTGGTTTGCAGACTCCAAGTTTTGGGGACCGTAATCTTCAGTTACCATTCATTGCAACTTTGGACTTACTTGATTTGACGTGCTTTACGAATGATCCAATCAATTATCTTCCGTATTGGCTGCCAATGCCGCATAAGTTGCCCAGTGACATTCCAAAATTCGAAGGTAAACCTGGAGAGGACCCGTCTAACCATGTG